>VDFB02040996.1:0-44279 GCA_007258455.2 Sequoia sempervirens
TGATCAATGGCTTTTTCATAAGGTATTTTATGGCTACATGGTCTGTATGGACAAAGATTTGGTATCCTATGATATAATGCATGAACTTGTTGAGAGCATAAATGACTGCCAACATCTCCTTCTCTATCACTGTGTAGTTAAAATCAGCCCCCTGTAGGTTCTTGCTGACAAAGTAAATTGCATTCTCTATTGCTCCCTCTTTCTGTCCTAAGACATCCCCTATAGCATAATCAGATGCATTTGTGTGAATATGGAAAGGGAGTCCCCAACTAGGGCCTTTGAACATACGAGCAAGGGTTAATGTTGTTTTTAACTATGAGAATGCTTTATCACAATCCTCTATCCACTGGAACTCAACATCTTTAGTTAAAAGATTATAAAGTGGTGTTGCCATTTGAATGAAATATTTTATGAAGTGCCTATAGTATCCTACATGCCCCAGGAAACTTCTAACATCTTTTTGTTTGCCAAAAACAGAAAGATTGGTAATTACCTACATTTTGGTTGGGTTCACTTGAATTCCTTTATGAGAGATATAATGGCCAAGGACCACTCCTTCTTGCATCATCATGAAGTGTTCCTCATTGTTCAAGGATAGATTATGGTCCTCATATATTTTCAAAACCTTTTTTAGGTTTTCTAATACTTTTGCAAAATTAGTACCATAAGTAGTGAAATCATCCATGTAGATCTCCATACAATCATGTGAAATATCTGAAAATATACTAATAACTACTCTTTGGAAGGTTGCAGGTGCATTGCATAGACCAAATGGGAGTACTGAATAGGCATAAGTCCCCCAAGGATAGGTGAAATTTGTCTTCTCCCAATCTTCAGGTGCAATCTGTATCTGATTATAACCACTAAATCCATCTAAGAAGGAAAAATATTGCTTACCTGCAAGTGAATCCAATACTTGGTCTATAAAAGGAAGGGGAAAGTGATCATTTTTGGTGGCAGAGTTCAATTCTCTATAGTCAACACAAATTCTCCATTTACCTCCCTTTTTAGGCACAATTACCAAAGGGGACACCCATTGGCTGTTTGAGATAGGCTAGATAAATCCTGCATCCAATAACTTCTGTAGTTCTCCTTTCACGATATCCCTCAATGCAGGGTTGATTCTCCTTTGTGGTTGCCTTACTGTTATGCAGTCATCTCTAATGTAGATCCTATGAGTACAAATTTTGGGATCTAATCCTTTCATATGATGGTAATCCCATGCAAATTCATGCTGATGCAACTTTAACAGGTTTTTCAGGGACAACTGCTGCTCTTGACTCAGTTTGTTATTAATATTCAAATGTTTCCCTTCTAAAATGTGTACTTGTGTGGTCAACTCAATCATGGTTCTATCACTAATGTGTGGCATTTTTAATTCATGTAGTAATAATGTATGAAACACATTTGTTGTTGCAGGAAATTTAGGTGCAGGAGAAGCTAGCAGAAGTGTCTGCAATGGACATGCAAAACTAGATTCATGAGTGGGTGGTTCTTCAAGCACTTCACAATGGTTCTGAATTATATGGGATAATATATCATCTTCTTCCTGAAGTTGCATAAAATGACTTATGCCTATCGTTATGAGTTGTGTCACTAAATTGACCTCCTCGGCCTCTTCTCCAACATGTGGCCAGATGGGGTTGTCCATATCATGGGATGGTTGGGCAGGAGGATAAAGGATAAGCTTTTTAGTGCTTCTCCCATAAAAAATAGTCATGTCCCTTGACCGACATCCAATGTAAGCATCTGTTGTAGCTAACCATGGTCTTCCCAGAATAATGGGATACCCTCCTAATGTAGCTTTAGGAGAAAGGATAATGAAGTCTATTGGATATTCCCAAGAGTTTAGAGTAACAACAAGGTCTTCTACTATACCATCTAGTTTGATGGTGGAATTGTCAGCAAGCTGCATGATAGTAGGAGCAGGTCTCATATTTGTAACATTCAGTTGCTATAGGATATCCTTAGTCATCACATTGATAGCTTCTCCCAAGTCTATTAGAGCATTCTTTACTTGGATTCCATTTATAATGACTTCGACTTAGGTTTAGTATATTTAGGAACAATTACTTTCTCAAGCATTATATTTGCCAACTGCCCCACCACATGAATGATAGTGGGGTCCTTTTTCCTCCCATGCTTTTTGAGACATGCTTCCTTAATTGCCTTACTATATATGGGGACATCTTTTATGGCCTCGAACAAAGGTATCTTGACACATATGTGTTTTAACTGCTCTAGGATATCAAAGGTTGTTTCTTCATTTTCTTCCTTTTGTTTAACAACTTCTAACATTTGAGGAAATGGTGGGTCTGGATCAGACTGCCAAACTGGTTTAGGATTCTTGGGAACACTTGGATGAGCAGGGACATCAAATAAATTTTGATGCTCCTCTTCTTCCATAGGAAGCTCTGTTATAATAAGAGTGGAAGGAGATGACAAAGTGGTTGCTGAACACAGATGAATATCGCTCACATTCACAACATATGCAAGAAATTGGTTGGGATTTGTAGAGTAAACTAGCTACTGTTGTGGTTTGTTATTTGGGTTAGGTGTGGGTTGAGCTGGTAACTGAGTAGGTCTAGGTGTGCTAGTGTTTGAGTTAGAAGGAGGGGGCATTATGGCAGGCTATTGAGGCTATGGAGGGGGTTGTATGTAACCAGTTGCCTGGTTTGTCCATTGTTGTCCTCCCCTCCATTGGGATGTTTGTTGCCAATTTCCTGGAGGTTGCTACCAATTCCCATGGAATTGCTGCCACTAAGGTGGGGAATTTTGGTGATTGGGCCAAGTATTTGGAGGGTTGTTCCAAGGCTATGGTGGATAGCCTCCAAAGTTTGATGGGTATGGGGGTTTCCATTGATTACCATATGCATAAGAATTCATATAAGGTCCACTAAAAGATAATGGATCTGGTGGCATACCTTATCTTGGAGCCCATGGCCTTCTTTGTGCAATGTATAAAACCTTATCATCATCACCTTGAATTGGCCTAAATTTTGGTGGAATTTGCTTGCTATCAATGTTGGCTACCATTTTATATTTACAGTCCTTCTTCTTTTTCCTACAATGAGGATAATATTATGCCAACATTTCCTTTGCCTCCTCATGTTTCTTCTTTGCTTGAAGTGTATCTAGCTGAGTGACCATATTGCTTATGATATCCTGCTTGAAATTTGCCAGCAAATGAGTGATTTCCATTCTTGAAACTCCATTAGTGGAGGATTTACCCATAGAAGATTGGTAACCTCTTCATTTCTTTATAGGTGCCTTGGAGTAATTTTGACATATCTTCTTAATATCATCCCAGGGAACTTGGGTGATATCTCCTCCTCCTATCAAGTCTAGAGCATTAGTGCAATTTTCATTGATCCCTCTAAGGAAGAGTAACTTTTGAGACTCTTCATTGAGTGCATGATGTGGGGATCTCTACAGACAAAACAAAAACCTTGAAATATAGTCCTCCAAAATTTCATCCTCCTTCTGTTGCATCCTAAAGATATCATCTCCTCTCATATCACTACCTCTATAGTATTCTTTATACTTCTCAAGAAACTTTGTTTTCATATCATCCCAAGTATCTACAATTTTCTTACCTAAGCCCATAAACCATCTTAATGCAACTTCCTTCAAGGTAGTAGGAAACAATTTAAGCCTATGAGCATTAGTAGTGTAATCATAGCTTCTGCAGAGGATATAAAATTCAAACAAGAAAGTGTCAGGGTCCTCTCTTACAATCCCATAGAATTTACGAAGGATTGAAGCAGGGATGTTCTTGAGGTTATCAACTTCATTTTGGTGAGTGATAGGGAATGGAAAAGATGGTTGGTTAGGTCTATTTTGGTTTTGGCCAGCCATATTTGCTTGATGGATTATCAAAGCAAATGGATTCTTAATTAGGTTTTGGGCAGCTTGCTCTTCGGAGGAAGTTTCGAAACAGGTTAAATTGGGAAATGCATCAGCAAAAGGATTTGCTTCTTCTTCTTCTTCGTCTCTTGGAAAATTTTGAAACTCAACTAGCTGGTTATCAGGATTAGGGTCATTAGGAAGGAATCTCCCAAGAGCATCTCTTCTCTTGCCTCTATGCATGCGATATAAACTCAGTATTAGCCAACTCACACAAAGAATTGGTGAAAGAATAGTGGGTCATTACTCTATTTGAATGAAGGGTATGCTAAAAAATAGACTTCAGAGATACTAAAAACAATAAAGAAACTGAAAATGACTTTGAAGAACTTCCTAGTTTGACACCATCCCTGACAACGGTGCCAAAAATGTTGGCCTCCTCTAATGGTTCAATAACTAAGCCCTTAAAGCTACAACTTAGATATTAGATATTTAAACTCAGTAGTTATCTTGCTCATCATGAAGGTTCATTCATTATCAACCCAGGGACATGAACTTGAAATGGGTCAACATTGTCTATGCACTAGGACTCAATTATAGTCATCCTCATCCTAAAACTAGAAAGGAAACAATACTGAAAGTAAAATGCTTGAAAAGAATTAACATAAGCACTGAGCATGAATCAACAACTAAATTGAGTTGAAATGAATGAAAAAAAACAAAAACCTCAGCAAACAGACATGAAGTTACTCTGTCTACCTTGGCTACAGGAATAGACACAAAACGAAGTTCTAATGGCTACAAGAACAATCAATTGCTAAGACCGTAACTAATTATTGAACATAAAAGTAACTACTAAACTGAATGGATGAAATTCTCACCAAGTGGGCCCCCTTGGGTGATTCTTCCCAAAACTAACTCAAATGCAACAAACTAAAGTATCATTTTATTCATTGAAAACATTGTTACATCATAACATCAACATGACTATATTCCTTGAAACTAAAAATGCAAGTATAATATCAAAACATCCAACCTTGTGAAGAGGAACATCTTATCATTATTTATAGAAGGAAAGCTTCTAACTAAACCTAACTAACTGGGCAATCAACTCCAATAGACTAGGAGGATGCCATTTATTGAAAGCATGAAAAAGAGGAAGGAGGTTATACATGCACAAGACTTAGTCAACCCAGTCTTGCCTCAATGAGGATCTAGTGTAGCAACACCTCCTAAATCTACTCAACTAATAGACATGGTCATTCAACGGTAAGTTATAACTTCCATACAAGTGGGAAGTTTCCCTCCATTGACCTCTTTAATGTCCATCTTTTGACTTCTTTAGCAACCAACCAACAGGCATGAACTTCCTCCACCTTGCAAGCTTCATTTATATCTGCATCTTAATGTGAACATGCATTATGACATTAGCGTGCACAAGACAATTGTATACCATAATCACCTTAGAATATCATTCATTCAATCACATGTAAAATTAATATAGATATATCACATAGCAGGTTGATACTATCAAAAGTTATAGGGATAAGTTCATGCCCAAAGTTCATAAGTTTAGGGAAATATCATGGAAAGTATTAGTAACTAGGTGCTAAAACCTCATAGTATCAATAGCAAACATATGATAAACCCTACAAAAATGAGTCATTATTTGGACTCATTAGGTTGTATGGGCATCATTTGAAAAATATGGAGTCAAGTTTGGCATTTTCTCAGTGTATGCCCCAAATGACTACAAAGAACACATTGAACTCTGAAAATGGCTTTCAACTCTACCTGATGTCCCCTGGATAATTGAGGGGACTTCAATATGGTGAAGACTATGGAAGATAAAAAGGTGGTCTTGATATGGACTAGAAAGGGAATGAAAAGCACTTATGGCTAAGATTTAAATCCAAGCTCAATCTCTTTGATCCTCTAGAAAGGAAAAAAGGCTAGAACAAGGTTGTCTAGTATACTTGGTGCAATGCTCAGAAGTGGGGAAGGAGGATCTACTGTAGACTAGAAAAATTCTATACAAACAAGGATTGGTATAGCTTCACCCCACTAGATGGCGGATAGAGTGTGATGGTCTATCCATACACCCTATTGGATCATCACTTGATTAAGGCCACCCTAATCATGAGCTCTGCTAAGAAGAAAGAGAGAAAAAAGGGGCAAAGCTTTATCCTCAATGTAAGCTTGCTAAAAGATGATAGCTACAAGGCTTTCATTTACACCCTTAGGGGAATAAAAAAAAGTTTGCTAGGGGGTGAAGGGGTGATCAAAAGGTGGGAGGTCAATGTTAATGGATGGAAAACCCTATGCCTTTCAATAGGGAAACAACAAGAACTAGAAATGAGGAGGGAGGAAAACTTCCTCCAGGAAGAACTACTGAAGGAAAAAATTAAAATGTAGAACAATCCAGCTGATGAGAAAGTAAATGAGAAAGTAAATGAGGAGCTAGTCATAGCAAATAATGCTCTTAGGATACTACAAGAACACAAACTACAAGGTCTACAAATCAAAGCCAAGATCAATTGGCTAGAAAATGGGGACAAAGGGTCCAAATTCTTTTTCAGGTTCTTAAAATAGAAAAGTGTTAGGGAGCAAATTGATCAAATCTTCCATAATGGTACCCTTCTTACCAATCAGGAATAATTCTACCTTTTTTTCAAGGGTCTTTTCTCCTTTGAGGGAGAGGCTGAAGAAGGGAAGAATGCAAAAGTCTCATTAAGGGGATGATCCCCCAAAAATCTCCCAAGGTGATGTTGCGCTCCTTGCTAAAGAAATTAGCAAGGAGGAAATCAAGAATGTCATTAACTCAATGAAAAATGATAAATCCCCAAGAGGTAATGGACTATTCGTTAAATTCTACAAGACATTTTCAAATTAGATTTGTGAGGACCTGCAACAATTATACATGGAAGCAATTGACAAGGGTTGTTTAGGGAGTAACATCAACAGAGGCATAATAAGATTGCTCCCCAAAGATGGAGAAAAAATAAACATGAAGAACTGGAGGCCTATTACAACTTTAAATGTCTCCTACAAAATCCTGACCAAAGTGCTAGCTTTAAGGCTGGTCAATATACTAACAAAAATCATAAACAACACTCAAATGGGCTTCATTAAAGGTAGGTATATTCTAGAAAAATATCATCACCAGTTGGGAAGTTATGGAATGGTCTAGACTATCCAAATAAAACTCTAATATGTTGCTACTAGACTTCGAAAAGGCCTATGATAGGGTTGAATGGGCCTTCTTAAGGACAACTCTCGAGGCTTTTGGTTTCCCACAACAATTTTGTAACATGGTTGATACCCTCCTGAAGGATGCATCATCCCAAATTGATGTTAATGACTCACTTTATGAAGCTTTTAAGCTTGAAAGGTCCATAAGGAAGGTCTACCCTCTAGCACCAACCCTATTTGTCATAGTCTCTTATGCAATGCATTTGTTTCTTAGAGAGACTACTACAATGCCAAGAATTAAAGGATTAAGTCTTCCCAACAACAATGAACTGTTGAACATTTAGTTTGTTGATGTTACAACAATTTTTGTAGAGCTAGAGGAGGAGAACATTGATAGGTTGTTATGCAACCTCAACCTGTACTGCAAGGCTTCTAGAGTGAGAATATTTGGGGCAAAATCTATAATGCTAGGATGGACAGAAAACCCTCTAGATTGGTTGCAAAGGTTTGACTTCTAGTGGGGGGTCCAAACAAGTAGGTTAGATATCTTAGCATTCCATTTGCAGTTAACCCATGCCTAAGGGACCTATAGTTATGGATCAAGGAAAAATTTGAAAAAATATGGACAAATGGAACAAACAAAACTTCTAAGCACTTAGTTAGGTGGGACTGATGTTGCATGGGCAAAGACCAAGGTGGGATTGGACTCAAGGATCTGGAAAAACAAGGAGTAGCTCTAGCTAGCAAATGGATCTTGGAAAGCAAAACAACAAAGTGAGTTGGAAAGAGGTTTTATTATGTAATGATAAAAAACTTGGGAAAGAACTTAATTTGTTTTGGAACTGTTTAGCTAATGAAATTATATGGCATTTATGGAAGGCAAGAAATGGTGAAAAATTTATAGTGGACAGAGGAGAATTTTTACTAAGTCAACAAAGAGACTCATCTTGTTTGACATTGCTTTGCAAGTGATCATGGCTATGAAGATATCTGAAGGAAAATTTCTCAAGATTTTGAAGGATGGAGTGGTATTAATCAATCAAAATGAAGTCAAATATGACCACAATTGGTAATTTGGATAGCCTAGCCTAGCCACCTTCATGGTTACACTTGAGAACTTTCAGAAGGAATTTAATGACAAGGCTAAAGCAAAAGAGGATCAAAAAAAGGTCAAGGCACCAAGGTTACACACTAATGAAAAAATGGAAATTGAATAAGTCTTCTCTAGGGACGAGTTGATAGCTATAGAAACTCTTGTTCGATGGAATGAATTAGATTCTTGCAGTGAGAGCAAGAATATGTGAATAGAACATTTATGATTGTACATGCTACATAGACTTAGTCTTTTTTGTACATGTTGCACATTTTTTTCCTTTTGTATATGATGCACAGTTTTAGCCCTTTTGTAAATGCTGAAGTAAACTCTTTGTATAGTAGCTATAAAGCATACATGTATGTAAATGATGATTACTAGGTCATAATAGGGGTTGCATAGAACTTCCAATATATAGGGAGCAAATGGAACAACTGATTATGGTGGCTTCATGATAAAACCATATTTATGTATCTTTTTACTACTCTATTATTAATACAAAAAAAAAATGTTTTAAGACTGATTAATAAAATATGGTTGAAGGTTCTTCTGATTATTCCAATAATTTTTTAGTTTTGTGAGCATTCTATGTTTGGAAATAAAAAGAGTTTTTTCCTATGCCAAGTACTAGAGAAAAAGTGTTATAGAAATTGTTCACTCATATGTGTTTGGTCTAGTGGCTGGTGGTTCTATCTAAAAATTATAATATTATATTTAATCTATACATAATTACTCAAGATAGACTTGAGTTTATTTTTTAAGATTTAAATGTGAAGTCTTCTCTAAATTTAAGGATTTTAAGGCACTTGTTGAGAAACAATCATATAAGAAAACAAAGGTTTTGAAATTTGATAATAGAGGTGAATATTGCTTTTTGATAAATTCATTTTTTTGTAGTCATGTAAGTATTTTGAGGAATAATAATACACCTTATAGTAGAGAGAATGAACCAAACCTTGATAGAAAGAGCCAAAGTTATGATGAGTGGTACATAATTAGAGCCAAAGTTATTTGTCCTATTAACTATTCGTGCCTTAGATATTGAACATCGTTGATGTTAGCAAGCCTGATGGTCGTATTCACATTTGCATTGAATTTCATAATCTTAATAAGGCTTCTCTCAATGATGATTTTTCATTGCCTAATATTGATATGATTGTAGACTTGACCATAGGCCATGCCTTGTCCTTCATGGATGGATTCTCAAGCTATAATCAGATTCGTATTAACCTAGAAGATTAGTATAAGACAACCTTCACTACCCCGTGGGGTACTTTATGTTATGTGGTCATGCCATTTGGGTTAAAGAATGCAAGCACAACTTACCAATGGGCAATGACCTTAATCTTTCATGATTTCATTCACAAAATTATAGAATATTGTATTGATGGCATCCTGGCTAAGTATATGACTCATTTGAATCACGTAGTAAATATCTGTCTTATTTTTGAAAGACTTCGATTCTATAAGACGAGACTAAACCTTCTTAAGTGTGTGTTTGACATTGACGCTAGCAAGATTTTAGGATTTATTATTTCTCACCAAGGAATTGAGGTCGACACTAATAAGATTGTTGTGATTGTTAACATGCCTCCACCTAGAAACATCTCTCAGCTACATAGTTTGTAGGGGAAGATTCAAGCAATTCACAGATTCATAACTTAGTTGGTTGACCGTACCCTTGGACCTTCACACATTTTCTAAATAAAGATGTTTGACTTTGATGGGATGACGAGTGCGAGAAAGCTTTTGAGTCAATCAAAATGTATTTGGCCAATCCTCCTATCTTAATGTCGACTATGCAGGGTAGACCCTTTCTGCTTTATCTCACTATGTCAACTCATGCCTTAGCAGCTTTGTTGGCTTAGTATGATGACGATGGTAGAGAAAGAGTGGTATAATATATTAGTCAAATTATTTTTTATTATGAAACTTGTTACTCTACCATGGAGAGACAATGCATGGCTCTTGTCTTTGCGACACATAAGTTTAGACATTATCTTCTTCATGTTGAAACTCATGTCATTGTAATAAGTGATCTTCTGAAGTATTTGTTCACTAGAATCAATCTTGCTAGGAGATTAGTGAAATGGGTAATGTTGCTTTCTAAGTTCAACATCAAGTTTGTAACTTAGAAATCCATTAAGGGTCAAGCTATTGTTGATCAATTGGCAGAAGCTCCCTCATCTCGCTCTTTCCCTAATTTGGATTTTTTTTTGGATGAAGACCGTTTTGCAACTAATCATGAGCCTATATGGGAGATGTATTTCAATGGATCGAGGTGTCAAGCTGGTACAAGGGTAGTTTTGATCTCACCTAAAGTTAAGCCAATCCCTCTATCCTTTTGATTGGAATTCCATTGCACCAACAATATCGTTTAGTATGAAGCCCTTATCATTGGACCGCATACCACAATTACATTAGACATCAAACATCTTCGCATACATGGTGATTTCAAACTCATTGTAAATCAAATCATAGGGGTGTATCAAGCTAAGCAGAATAAGCTATCTCAATATTAGGATTTGGCCTTATCCTTGCTTGATCACTTCTCCTCTTTCACGATAGACAGTGTTCCTAGGAGAGAAAACCGACATGCGAATGTCATGGCGAGTGTTGCCTCCCTTGTGCCTTCAGATAAGGATATAGAATAATACCACTTTGTGGTACATATTCTTCATTCTCCTACTATCTTAGATCAACCTGAATCTAATGCTCTCATGTGTACTCACATAGACTCGAGGTAATGGTATTCTAAAATTTACAATTATCTAAAGATTGGAAATTTTCTTGATGATGCGATGAAAACCGATCACACCTAGATACAAAAACTTGCAATCCAATATGTTGTGTTGTCAAATGTTCTTTATCAAAATTCTTACAATAGTTTGCTTCTTTAGTGTCTCACTAAAGAGGAAATACCCCTTGCCCTTAAGGAAGCCCACTTAGTCTCTGGGGGTGGACATTTTGGTGGTAAATCCCTAGTGCGAAAATTGATTCATATGGGATAATTTTGGCAAACAATGGAGCAAGACTCCATTGTCTTTGTCAAGAAGTGTCCTCAATGTTAGCAACATAGTCATCTCATTCATGCTCTTGCTCAAGAGCTTGACAATCAGACCTCTCCTTGCTCATTCGTAAAATGGGGGTTGGATATTATTGGAAAAATATCACCTCCTTCTTCTAAAGGACATGTCTATCATCACTTCTATAGATTAATTTACAAAATGGATTGAAGCTATTCCGCTTCAGTCCACAAAAGTTGAAGCCATCCATAGCTTTCTTCTGAACAATATGATTGCTTGCTTTAGATTTCCTTCTACCCTTGTTTCTGACAATGGTATTCCATTTAAGAATAAAGAGGTGAAACAATTCTTGGAGAAGTTTCATATTGAACATCGATTCTCTACACCATACTATCCTTAGTCTAATGGCCAAGCCGAAACGGCTAATAAAACTCTTGAGCTGATTATCTGAAAAACAACAAACAAACATGGTAAATATTGGCATACTCAATTAACATATGCCTTGTGGGCTTATCACACAAGTGTTCATACAACGACAAGAACAATTTTGTACAACCTTGTGTATGGTGCTGAGGCCATCATGCCTTTAGAGTTGGAAATTCCATCTTTGTGAATTTCCCTTAAAGGGTTAATTGATGATGAAACTTACCATGCTAATCATTTGCATCAGCTTGAGTTGCTCAATGAGAGTCGATTATAGGCCCTCGACCACCTTAAAGCTTATCAACAATCACTCTCTAAACACTATAATCATGGTGTTCTTCCTAGGACTTTCAAGGTAGGTGACTTGATTCTCTATGAGAAGCAGAGAAATGTAAAGTGTCATCTGATCAAAAGGGAAAGTTCATTCCTAATTGGTTAGGCCCTTTACATTGTCACCTTCATGTATGGTTTTGGTGCTTATGGATTGTCATCTATGGATGGAATGCCTCTAATAGAACCTGTCAATGCGATGCACCTTTGCCAATACTATGCATAGTGTCGATGTTTCATGTGTGCAACACTCATCCCTCACAGATTATAGTGTATCATATTGTGAAATTCATTCATTAACACATTGTTGCATTTTGTGTTATGATGTGAACATGTGTGTGTGTGGTCAATTTTTTAATTAGGAATTACATACATACATGTGTTTTATTATGTTAGGTGTCTCTGCATTGCATTTGATTACATCTTATGGTTAGGCAATTAATTTATCATTGTATTTAATTAACATACATCCATGTTTGTTTATTAGATCATGATAACGTCTAATCTAAACATACATCCATAAGTATAACATCCATCACATAATCATACATGAAAGTAAAAGCATACACATAAAGATGAACACCATGATGTTAGAACCAAAATCTCGTGTATATATAAATATATCAAATGTATATCATGTACATGAATCACACCATTGGCATACAAAAATAGTGGTGGTTGTATATATGTCAATGTCTCTACATAAAAAATAATGCCATACAATGTATATATCATCGATACAAAAATGACACATAACAAAATTGACATCTAAGCTCTGGGTGCGTGGCTCCTTGAGCCCATTGGTCCTGGTGGAGAGCACACTTGGGGCTGGACAAAAGTGACAAAGTGAGATCTATGTGATCACGAGACTAACCCACTCACTCACAATCCTCTAATCTTTCCGCATAGCTCGGCTATCTCTAGCTCTACCCTCCTCAATTCCTCTCGTAGTTATGGATCAACCATTGGTCTCATGGCTGCTGCATGTGCACTAAGGTCATCGAGTTAGCTCTAAAGAGTGTAACGTGCCCTCTCGACACTCTCTGCTCTCATTCTCGCCTCATCTCTTGGTGAGCATAGTTTTTAGCTCCACCAATCACTGATCCCTCTGTCCTATCAGGGCGATGACATCTATTGTCCTCTGAACCACCTCCACCCTTGAATCCTCATATGCTCTCCTAAGGACCACCACAGGCTTGAAAGGTTGGGCATGTCAGCTTGTTGAGGCCAACCTCTAGGCATCTAAGACGCTCCCCTAGACTGCAACGACCAATGCCACCTTTGAAATACACCGCACAATGAACACAATCCACTCCTATGTACCCACTACAACCATAAAATAGTAGATCCATCAGTACCACATGATATTCAAAATATGTATATATATATATATAAATGAGATGTAACTAAAAGTATTGAAAAAGAAATAACATATATAACTCTTGTACCTGGGTCCCCGGCCTACCAATGTGGATCAAGGGGAGGAGTGATGCTAGGACCTACGCCTCTTGCACCCATTGCTACTGTAGCTGCTATAGCAGGGACGATGACTGTTGTAGCTAGTGGTGGTGTCGTCGTGATTGGGACAACGGACGAAGGGGATGAGAGCCTCCATTGTTGCCTTAATATTTATGTTGTTGCCTCTCCCTTCTGCTCGTTGCCACTGCCTCCATTTCCTCTTCCTCCCCCTGCTAGTGGTGCCTACTCTTAGACATTGGCGTCACCTCTGGCGGCATCCACTGGGAAAACTGGAGTAGGTCCATGCCACAACCACCGGTCCTGAAGCCGATCGTGACCCCTACATCATCTACAAGCAGCATTGAACCCTACATCATCTACAAGCAACATTGAAGGCTGATCTCAATCTGATGCCTCATCGTTGCTTAGAACAACATTTGTGATGGTGGGAGGCCGACAATCACCCAACCTCATGATACTGTTGGGAATAGGATGTCATTTAATTGCAATCCTAAACATATTTCATGTATCTCCTAAGTCCTTGGAAAGTGTTCCCCAATACTAGGATTAGAAAGAGATTAAATTCGAATGAAATGAACATGTAAATTGACATTTGTGATTATTCCTAAATGATAGGAACATGTGGGGACGTCCAAGAAGAGCTCCTACTAGATAGGAGCACATGGGGCGCCCACATGGAAGGTGGAACCCACCTTGCTTCAATTAACTATTTGGAGGATTGATAACACTTCAATAATGCATGTTTTGATCCTACAAATTAGGGATTGATATTTACATGAGTGGAGTGGCACTATCAGTTTAGTTCAGTTCAATTCAATTATGGTTCAATTATCTTCAGTTGCATGTAGTTATTTTGAGTTGAATGCTAGTTGACTTGAGTTGACTTGAGTTGCATGACTAATGACTTCAGTTGCATGAAAAATAACAGGTGGATACTTTCAGTGAAGGGGGGATGATTGATCATGCATAATGTTTGCATGAATTGGTGGAGAGATATGTTTCAATTAACTAAGATTGACTTGGGTCCACCTTGGGCACCCAAGTTGGCATCTTTCAGTTAACACCTTTTGCATGAGAAGATATTTACAAGGCAGTCAAGTGGGCCCATTCTTGGGTGCCAACTTTGAGGTGAAGTTTGCATGATATCTTCTTGACCAAAGTTCAGCTAAGTGTTCAGTTTGGGGTGCCTAAATTGAGGAAGACTTTGGTTTGACTTCAGATTACATTGTGGAACTCTACTTGCCCAATCTAGGTGTAGATTTTTGTGAGGAGATATATGCTCTTGTATTGTACAACTCTTATGAGTTTAATTGGCATATTATTCTATTAATTGCAACAAGTGTATGAGAGTTCCATGAGAGTTTATTGCAAGTTGCGAAGAAGGATTGTTGAAGGCAAGGAAGCATATCAATCAAGGATTGATACAGTATTATTGTAATCTTGTTCTAAGGTTAAATAATACAAGCACTATTGATTCTGGTGGAGTTTTTTCCCGAAAGGGTTTCTCTATGTATATGTTGTGTCACTTCTATCTTCTTGTCTCATTCTTCTACAATATTCTATCTCTTTCTACAATTGGTAAAATTGATCTAAACAGATTAATCATACACAAAGAATTGTGACAAAGAACACTTAATTAGATCTACAGTCTCATATTTTTACAAGTTTTAAGCTACAATATTACCTTCATTTTCAATAGATACTCCTAATTGCTTGTGTGTATGATGGCAACCTTGGCATAATGGTTTGTACAATTCTGAACTACTGCATAACCCGCTGCCAATAAAAGGGCATGATAACAAAATCCATGTGGCCTATCAAAAATCGCTCATGCTGCAAGTTGTGGAGCTATCGATGGTCATCTACCCACCTCATACCTCTATATGGCCACCATCTACCCAGTTCGGGCTATAATGTATCAAACTATAATCTCCAAAATTGGAGGTCCCCGTACCTCCACTGGTGTACTAACTCATACGTGTGATCCATCGACCTACTAGGGTTTGTCCTCCAGGGATACTTGATTGGTCGGATGCAAGTGATATGCAAAAACGCCCACACTTGTAATAACATGCAAGCGGTGAGGCTCGTGTACTTATAGTGCACAAACCTGCCCAACTCTAGGTACAAGTGTGCGAGCATGTTGCAACCCCACAGGAAGATGGTCCACTGCTCCTCCATGGCTCTAATAGTTTGGATGAGGCACCTGTGAAGGTGAGAGCCTTGCCCATCCATGGTCACCCGCATGGTGACCGTCACGAACATCACCCTTCGAACAAGAGGGAAAACTGCATTACCGTGCTCGTACTAGTGAATATAAACATGGCTAGTCTCGTCACTAGGGTCTGTATGCCATGTGCAGTATCAGATGCCCTCAAATCACTCTCAAACCAAGCGTGTATCATCTAGCACCAACCGTTGTCTATAGATTGGGAGGTCAGTGATCCGGTAGACGTCCTCCAATGTGACGGTCATCTCGCTTATCGGAAGGTAGAATGTCGAGGTGGTTGAGTCCCACCACTCCATCAGTGCCATGAGCATGTGATCATGATAGAGCATATCAGGCATAGTGTGAGCCCACCATAGGCCTACTAGTCAAAGATGCCCCTCCTCATCAGGGGACATGCACTATGCATGATTGTGAAGCATCTGAAACACACGTCTGCTACCATGCTCCTGCATCTCTGGGTAATCTTGTAAAATAAAAAAAGATTCAAGTCAGATCCATCTACATCAAAAAATTCTCACTTCTACATCAAAATTTCTCTAAGTATGGCCTCCAATGTGCCGACAAGATGTCTTTGCATTGTTAGGATGCCTGCGCTTTAAATTTTAAAAAATTACTAAAAAAATGCAATAAAAGGCATAAAAATGGGCTTTTTAGACTCACCTAGTCAACCTCATGTCCCTCGATAACTGCCCAATGTAGCTAATCGATCCATGGCTCCTCAAACTCCCATTTGTGAGGCATTTTGTTGGCTTTTCTCTCATAAAATTCAGTAAAAAACTTGCCATGAATTGTGAAAATGACCCTTCTAGGGGTCCACCTGAGTATATATAGGTCCCTCGAGGCCCATTTTTCTTGGCAATCGTGGTCTTATCATTTTTCCTGCTTTTACTCCACACAGCTAGGGGCAAAACCAGGAGGGGGCATATATTGACCTCTTCATCATATTTTTCTTCTAAACCATTGGATTTTTCTTGATCATTCTTCTCGCCTTGGTAGTTTCTTCCAATTTTTTAGCAGACTTAAATTTGAGTTTTACAGAATGAACCTTCATCTCAGATGTTGTGGTTTCTCGCTAAGCTCAATTGCTGGGGGAATCATTGGTGCTTGCCTGCTCGACCTTTGCAAGCTCTATAGTATCCTTTTTGGCACACAAATCTGTAAAAAAATTCTTTTCACATTTGACTTTCCTCTAATGATCTCTTTTATACTTTAGTGTAGTTGATTTTTCCTAAAGATTAGCTCACTAAAGTGGGGGAAAAATATAAGGTCATAAAATTACACCCCATGGAAATTTCACATTTGTGAGTTTGACCCTTGCATTTATGGTGCCTAGCTACATTTATGACAAGAACCTTATGAGTTAGAATTTTATGATTTTAACTCCATAAGGACCAATGATGAAGCGACAACAATCTTCCACCTCGTTTCTTGTGAAATGAGTAGTTGGATGCCTACACGACGTGCAAACATCCATGTGGTATGCTAGCGTCCCCATACTTTTACGAGTTCAAATGAGGAATCTCAGAATCTTTGGCCCGTGACACATATCTCTATGGCAGATTTTTGAGAGTAACGACTCTTCTCACCCATGGAGTTGAACAAAACCTTTCTTTTCACTCTCATTCTCATTCATTTTATCACTCTATCATTATAGCCTATTGCTCTAGTTCTTCTCTTCTCCATTTCATTTCTATGGCGAAGCTCTACCAAACTGAAGTCTCTCCAACAACCAAAGCTCTCTCGCAAGCTCTCAACATTGTGTCTATCAATCCAAGAGGGAGTGACATACTGTGGGTAACACTCTCTTGATTCTTTTCTATTTGTAGCACATTATTTATTGTGTCTTTATCTCATGATACAGGTTCTCCTCGAGTGGGGTTTGCTTTTATCACTTTGTGTCTTATCTTGTGATACAAGTTCTCCTCCTTGAGAAAGGTTTGCTTTTGTCACTCTGTGTCTACTTTACTTTGTGCCTATTATTATCTCTATCTATCTAGTGGTTTGTGGAGGTGGGAACACCAAATCAAGTGTTTGATTGTGACAAACCCCAAAACCACCCCAACATTTTTCCTCATTCACCTTGTGTGGAGATTGATCATGCGAAGCTTTGCGGGGGAGGTTTTGAAGCGTGGGACCACTTGTAAGTTTTTTCTTCACCTCCCTTGTCATTTATCAACATTTTCCATTCCCTATTAAATCAGTAGTTTAAACAAACCTCAAATTTGGAATAGTTAGTAGATCCTTTGATTTTTTGTTTGGAGGCGTAGTGCTCTATCCGTATAGGACACCGACGCGCCTTTGGGACTTTAGCACGCTGCGCTGACATCTCGCTCTCGTGCTGCCATCCTCTGCTCGAGAACTTCTCCTGTCTCAAAAATCTTAGTGATCCGCTCTTTCGATCTCGAAAGCTATCTATCTGTTATCACTCCTGAAACTTTGGTTTCAATCTATTTCATGCAATCTCTTTCATCTTATTCAACTCATTAGGCAGTCTAAGGTAGTTTAGGGAAGTTCACTCCCTGGGACTCTCTTGGCAAGCAAGAGACTTGTGAGCAACAAATCCCCCTTCTCTACACTAATGAGGAGAGATGAGATAGAAGTAAAAATGAATGCCTCCTCTCATGACCCCTAGTTGATATCCAACTAAGACCACAAGACCCCAAGTTTTTCTAAGATGAAAAAGGATAAGGGATGTTGCATGGATGTTGAGCAGTGAAATGATGTGTTTAAATGCGCGTATGGTTTAATATGTTTTTAGTTTTAATTTTCATGTTTTTTAATATTTATTTAAATGTGTTTGATGTGGTTTAAGATTTTGAATGTTTAAATGAAATAAATAAGTAAACTAATCTAGAAAAAAGGAAATATATTTTATAATTAAAATATAAAAGAACATTGATGTAATTACCTAAAATGAATTTAATCTATTTACAAAAATAAGTGGATAAATATAATATAATTATATCTATTAAATGTTCATGCAAGCTTTTTAGTATTTTTGAATGAATAATTAGAAGCAATTGATTAATTAAAAATAAACAATAATTAGATGAATCTAATCAATTAAATAATATTAATTAATTCAATTAATATTAAGATTTAAATCTTTTTGGACAATGTAAGAAAATTCATTTGTTTTTCTATAAATGAAAAATAGCCAACTAAAACCATGAATTTGGATCTTTTCAAATGAAATCTTCTAAAAATAAATGAGGTTTTTTGTGGTACCCATGAACTAGCCTTTTATTGAAGAAATTTGCAATATATTTATATGAGAACCCCTTTGAGAAATATACACATAAGGTTCCCAAAAAATCCCATGGGGAAGGACATCCTTGGAAATCTAATTTTAATTATTTCAAGCTTGCTAAAAAATAATAGAATTTACTTTTAAGTTGTTAAATGCAATGAATCAAAAGCACATACATACAAATGTAAGGGGGTATAGTCTGGGTTATGAATTCATCTAACCCAAACTTAGACATCTCCATAGATTTCATTTAATAGAAAAAAATGATTTTTTCAACAAGATAGGGGAAACAAAAATGCTTCTTTCCAAACAAGTAATTGCATCTAAATTTCCTGCAACAATAAAAAAGCTAAAAACAAGACAAGAAATAAATAAATAACTTGAAAATCAACAATAAATCTATTCTAAACTACCACAACTCATAGATTCCACACAATAAAATAAAGACAAACTAATCTACTAAAACAAAAACAAAAATCATAGTTGGAGCCAAATGCTTCAAATGAAGATGAAGATGTTGTGGCAACAACACACTCATATGCAAGTCCCTTGTATTGTTTCCTCCTCCATGGGTCCTCTAGTTGTGGGTAAATCTCTAGGACAAGGGTAGGTTGACTACATAGTGTTGGGATGTTGAGAAAACAATAATGGCTATTATGACACAATTAAATTAAAATGTAATTGAAAGATGGTGTAGGAACACATTTAACAGACTCTAGCTACGGCAATGAAATTTTGTTTGCACTTACAAATGTAATTTTATTTATCTTATCCATGAGTACTATTAGAATTAATTGACATGAAAATCAGATCTAGATTGAGCTAAACTAGAGGAGAACAATAAGAACAATTCACATTCTTAAACAACTCACTTGAGACTAAAAATGAAAAAAAATTGCTTCACACAAAATGATCACTTTTGCCATTAATGAAAACATTGCAATGAAAGTGACAATATTATGGTGAACACAAAATTATTGTGATGAACAAAGAAAAAACACATAAAAAATGCTTTTTATCACATGGTGAAAGTGATGAGTTCATCAAAACACAAAAATACCATTTAAAAAACAAGAAAACATTGAGTAATATGAAATAAATATGTAAGGTAACTAGGGGTTGATAAGTAGAAATTCACTAATGTAACTAGATGTCACTAAAGGGTTGATAAATAGAAATTCACCCCGAATACACACATCAACTACCACATATTTAATTCTATTGTACCACAAGCTTATTTGAGATTTATGTATCGTTAGACATGCCATGTTGGTCCATATAATTTTGCGCACATGCAAGTGCCTATTTGTTTGTCTTTACTTATCCAGAATTGATGTGGTGCTAAAAAACACCTTGGGGGGTCTATCTTGTTCAAATATAAAGTAAGAATTTTCTTGTTGACAAATCAAACCCATTTACTAATAGGTATTGATTGAAGACATGCCACATAAATGATGCATGTGCCTTAAATTTGGTGTGATGATGTATTTTTGTTAATGAAATGTAAATACATATGTTCTACGATGTGTTATGATTATTTGATATGAGATTCTAATAATACTTTTTGACATAAATTGATAACTTAAGACTATCTTTAAATATAATATTTTAAACACTTTGTTTAAAATGTTTTAATATATATGTCAGTAAATAATGTTCAAATTTTAAAAAGATCAATTTTATTAACATAAGAAATTGAAAATTGATAAAAGAAATAAATATGCAACCATAGTCTAGTCCCCCAAAAGAAGAGATTATATTATAGGAAAATTTAAACTAAATAATTAAAAAATAGGAATGATTAATTGATTGATTAATAAATTCAAAACCAATATTAACTTACAGACAAACCAAGTTGAACACTATGACAATATCATTTGAAAGTGTGTAAAATGAAGTATTATCAAAGAATTATAATTCAATTAATTGAACATAATAGTGAGGGTGATGGTATGTTCCTTGATTGTGCCATTCTAGAAGATCTAAATCCTCTAAAAATACAACAATAAAAAATGAGATTGAAATCCGACCCAACAACTTCAACGAAATTGATACTCTTAATCCTTAACCCTTAATAGAAAAAATATCTCCTTGAAGTCTTACTCCACACCATATAATAAAAAGTAAAAGAAGAAACTTCTACGCATTTCCAACAATAGACTATTGTGAGCAACGACTTGGAATTTAAACAGGAAACATCCAAATTTCAAGCAGCAATACCACCTGATTTCCAATTTACAATCCAACATCTCCCACCGTTTTGGTTGCGTTTGTCGATACAAAAGATACAAATCAAAAGAATAAAATCTGGAGCCCACAATGTCTCTGTTTTCTATACAGGTGGCTTTGAAAAGATCTAGAT
Source organism: Sequoia sempervirens (assembly GCA_007258455.2). NCBI lineage: Eukaryota > Viridiplantae > Streptophyta > Pinopsida > Cupressales > Cupressaceae > Sequoia > Sequoia sempervirens. The sequence continues at coordinate 21,232 of VDFB02040996.1, forward strand.
CTTAGACTCAAAAACCACTGACGCGTAGCACTTTGACAGATATCCACGTACTTCACAAATTCAGAGACAGTCGGAATTGCTTAAGAGTCCATGGTTTTCCTCAGGAAAAATCTAAACCCATTGCAGGAGATTAAACCGCTTTGCAAATGTGGATATAAAAAGTGAGTATATATTCATCCAACCTGATTTTGTGTATATGGCATAGAAATAGTCGCCTTTTAACATTTCCTTTTCACCCCGATTTCATGGGTTTATTTAACAGAGTAACTAAATTCTTCCTTCTAGAGCTTGGATTTCAAACGTTAGACTTGACCCCATCGGAGAATATCATCATCTATTTATAAATATATACCACCGATTTGGGAAACTGTTATATTCATCATCTGTTTTATCATTTCTGAACTGTATAGAGAAAATTGAGTTTCTTTCCTCCTTGGCCGCCTCTTGTTGAATCTGTCGTATACATTTTGTTGTTGAGAGCTCTTGTGCAATGGATACGATTGCAATCAAGAGGTCATTGGCAGTTGATCATCTCAAATTTGATGAACTAGCCATCAATTCCCCTGGCCAAAAGAGAATCCAGACCATACCCCATTTGAGAGAGTATGTAGAGGGTTTACCCAGTTTTGCAAACCCTTTGATGCATAATGAGTTTTTTAATCCAATTGAGGGGTTTTTTGTGACTGAGACTGATATGATCATGGAGAACATAGCCATAGACTTAAATACAATAGCAACAGAGACTCAGATACTGTATCATAGGGCAGGGCCTAGGTCTAAGGTTTGTTTCAGCCCCCATGAAGTCAAAGCTGCCATTGTCACATGTGGGGGGCTCTGCCCTGGGCTAAATACAGTTATAAGAGAGCTCGTATGTGGTCTGTGGTTTCAGTATGGAGTGAGGGATATCAAGGGGATTAAGTCTGGTTATAGAGGATTTTATTCATCAAAGCCTGTGGATCTGTGTCCTAAGTTAGTGCACGGTTGGCACAAGAGAGGTGGGACATTGCTGGAAACGTCAAGGGGAGGGTTTGATCTGAAGAAGATAGTGGATGCAATTGAGGATTATGGCTTTAACCAGGTATATGTCATTGGTGGGGATGGGTCCATGAGGGGTGCCGTGAAGATTTTTGAGGAGATTCAAAGGAGGAAGCTCAGGATTTGCATTGCAGGGATTCCTAAGACCGTGGATAATGATGTGGCAATCATTGACAGATCTTTTGGCTTTCAGACAGCGGTTGAGACAGCACAAAGTGCTATCGATGCTGCACATGTTGAGGCACAGAGTGCAACCAATGGGGTGGGGCTGGTCAAGTTGATGGGACGTAATGCGGGGCACATTGCACTTCATTCCACGTTGGGTAGCAGGGATGTGGATTGCTGCCTTATACCTGAGAACCCATTTTATCTTGAAGGAGAAGGGGGATTGTTCGAGTTTTTGGAGCAGCGATTAGCGGAGAATGGGCATTTTGTACTTGTTGTTGCAGAGGGGGCTGGACAGGATTTGATTCCCAGGACCCCTGAGGAAAAGGAGAAGAGGGATGAATCAGGAAATCCCATCTTTTTGGATGTTGGGCCATGGCTCAACAATGAGCTGAAGCAGTGGTGGAAGAAACATCACCCCGATGAGCTCTTCACAGTGAAATATATTGATCCAACCTACATGATCCGTGCTGTGCCGGCCAATGCTACTGATAATGCCTACTGCACTCTCCTAGCTCATTCTTGCATACATGGTATCATGGCAGGTTACACAGGATTTGTTGTGGGACCTATCAATGGGAACTATGCCTACATTCCTTTGGCCCGAGTGGCTTCTACTCAAAACTTTGTGAATATCAATGATCACAAATGGGCATGGGTGAGATCAGTTACCAATCAACCAGGGTTTTCAAAGATCACAAAGTGTCGTAAGGAAGATTGATTTCCTGCATATTTGACAGGCAGGATGCATTACATTATAGTTTGAAGATAGACCTACAACCCAGCGTTTCAGATCGCATCCTTTATAGTGGCTATTTTTGGATGTCTACATCTCCACTGATTTAGGGTTTTGTTTGTACTTCGGATGGAATTGTCATCCTAGGAGTTTTCCTTGAGTTTTGGCATAAATTCTAATCAGCGTGAATATGATTATGATAGATTGTTGCATCTAATTAGTTACCGTTTTCATCCTCTCAGAATCGTTTTTGAGTGTATAGGACCTCATACACATTTGATGCATGTATAATGTTTAGGAAATAGTCACTTTATGGCCTATATTCATAAATGTAAAGCTTTCCTTTTTTTCATTTAAGAAAAGTTGTCTGTGATTTTGTGAGTAACTCTAACCTCGTTATTTCCTCGTCTTTATTGTTCCTATTCAGTTTTATGACAAACACGTGTAATGCCACTGTTAATTGATGAAAATGTTCACAGTGATTTGTAAGGTTTTACAAATTTGAGAAAGCACCATGTGGTGTGTATTACTGTGGGTGTGTTCAAATGGGAAAACTTTTCCACTGAGTGCTGAGAACTTCAATCTCATTGATCATATTTTTTGTTTCTTAATTTCATGTTTTCATGCGGCTGTTTAAATGTTTAAATGTGTTTTCTGCTTAAATTTAAGCATCTGGAGTGTTTTCATGCATAAATTTTATTATGGGAAAAGGATAATTTGGAATCTTTCCCTATTTTAATGGAGCAGCTATTATTTAAGAATTGAAAATAAATTGTGAAAAAAAAGGAAGGCCTGGAAATAAGCAGCAACTGTATATTGCCAAAATTCCACGTGGCTCCACAAGTTTCTTTCCCTCTTTTTTAATATTTGCTTTTTATTTTTTTCCATTTTTTTATTGCACAAATCCTTATTAATAGTATAAATACAAATTCTTTCCCTCTTTTTTAATATTTGCTTTTTATTTTTTTCCATTTTTTTATTGCACAAATCCTTATTAATAGTATAAATAAAAATTTAAGATTTCTGCGTGGAAAAATTAAAAATTCATGGGACCACCAGTTCCACAAATAATTCCTAAATAAGAACAGTAACTGCTAACCAAAATAACTAAACAGCCGCATGAAGATCTGCCCTAAATATCTAATTTTAACCATATTCAAAATGTTATATTCAAAATGTTATGTATAATTCTTCCCTTCTTCCCTCCATACCAATACATACTTGCATTAACATTTGAAGAAAAAAAAAACTTTTTGCTCAATGCCCTACTCCTTAATGCCCTACTCCTTGAGCATTGCAGGGTATCTTATGATTTAAGGAGCGAACAAGATCCCATAGCTAGAAAGGGTTATATGGCTATCTATAAATCTCCCGTACAGATAAACTTACATGTTCAATGCCATTTTATAGTCTCTCCCATTCAATAGTTATTTGGAAGCAGCTCATCAGCGATTGGCCATGCTATCTTGTCAGTAAGCCAAAAGAAAATCAACTGAGCCTCTGAACACAGAGGGCAAATAAGTATTGATTTACAGAATCTCTTCCCATCTATGATAAGACACATACATGGCAAGGTCTTATGTGTCTTAACTTCTGCTAATTTTGCAGAGGCTTGACCTTTTTCCAAATCTGATGCCCAGCTTTTGGTGGCTCACCCAATTTTATGATCCTGTTCTGCTCAGCTTCCTCAAGGTATTTATGTGCCTTACTCGCCTGAATCAATCCAGTGAGCACAAGATAGTGTGAAGAAGTGGCCGAATTTTCCTTCTCATCAGGGATCTCCGAAATATGGTGAGGCATCTGTCAGCACCCACTGGGATGTTGGATTTCTGCTCCTTTCGGAAGATGTTCCATGCCTATTCCCAGATGTTATCCCTTTCCCTTACGGCCTTTAGGCAACCTTGTCGGCTTGAAGTTCAATGATCTCCTTTTATGTGGCCAGAGCAAATCTGGCCTTTAGCGTGTGAAAGCCAGAATTATTTCTTAAATAAGCTTATTTTGGTCCACAGTCTTCAACAACATGAATCACAATCTTGCCCACCATGGTATCCCTTTCGCAATTTCGACAGAAGGACCAGGTCCTGGATGTAGCCTTTTGCCTATGATACCCTCATTACAGAAGTACCAGATGTAACTTCACACAAATAACAGTCATATACAAGGGTACAAATAGATCCTCCTTTCTGTGGTAGGCTACTTAGGCAAGCTCGCTTAGCCTCTGACGATCATGCTGCTGGCCTGATCTGCTTATTACTCCTCAGTTATCACAAGAGGACCCGAATTTTGTTTAGTATGCCCTGGGCGTAATGTCCTTGTCTCCGGTGCTAAACATCTCTTTAGCTTGTGATTGATATCTATGTGGTGTCAGTAATTTACAGTTATTTACTACAGTTGCAGTATCGCTACGATGGGATTGTGCTTCACTTGAGTACTACCTCTCCTTATGACCTTTAATTATCACGTTAGTGCTTTTCTCTCCTTATCACTCTTCAATTATCAGTAACTCCTCTGGCCCGAGCATCTTCCGAGTATTGCCCTCAACTAAAATTAAAGATAACTTACAGACAGTACAATTGATCATCACTCTAAAGGAGCAATGTGCGATGACTTCTATATCCACCGATTCCACAATAATAATTATGAATAATTTTATCATGTGTAAAAATGTCATTTGGGAAATTATACGGTCATAAAAATGATAAGTAGATCAGCATAACAAATAGTTCAGAAATAGCAAATCAATGAATGTAATCGAAGCCCATTGAGGGTGGAATTCAAATGAAGCAGAGTCTTTCGGATATATTTTTTGGCCTTGCTGAGATTAAAAGTTATTTTATTCTATTCTTAAAAAAAACCCTGGTGATCAATAAGCGAGGGCTTGCCGAGATCTGTGCTAGATGTCACATCCTCCACATCAGGTAATTCCACACTGGCGTGGGAAAACTAAATAAAAAATGAAGTAAAGGGGGTCTTTCAAAAGAGGAGGGTGGAGACAGATTTATGTTGTGCATGGGAGGTTAGGCATCACCTGCAATGTTGTAGATGGAGGAATGGGTCTTTCAAAAGAGGAGGGTGGAGACAGATTTATGTTGTGTATGGGAGGTTAGGCATCACCTGCAATGTTGTAGATGGAGGAATGGCGTCCCCCTCTTGGCATTAAACACGCCTGCAGATGGGTATGCCCTGCATTCGCAACCATTAATTGGGTAAGACAGGCATTGGGAGGACAGCATAGATATCCATCATTGCATAAAGCATTAGCAAAAAAAAATTGATTTTCGAGCATTGACTTCTCATCCATTGCAGTCTGGAAGAGCAATACCCCCAATGAGTCCTCGCATAAACATGAAGAATACTGTGAACAGTAATCTTTGCGCTTCTCTACCTTGTCTTAGATTTACCAAAGTCTAGAAAACTCAAAAAGAAACCACATTATCAAAGCTTGGTAGAATTGGAAGCAAGGAGGAAGGTGAACATACCATTCAAACGACGAGGAGGAGCTATGATAGGAGAAAATTACATAATACAGACGGACAAAGATGCAAAATCACTTTCGAGATTCTTCAAGGATTAAGTACTTGGGTGACAACGTTTGGCAAGCTATCTGAAGCCTGTCACATTTTTCACCATTACGACCAACTCCTCTTGTGATGTCAAGTGAGTTCGGGTGGTTGCAATTGCCCTTGTATATATGCAAAATGTGAAAGCATGGAAAGGCATGGAATTTGTTTTGACGAAATCCTTCAAAAAAATGTGGTTTCGTGGAATGCCATGATCGCAGGATTTGCACAAAATGGATTTCTTGAAGAAGCTTTTAGGATTGTAAATAAAGGCATCAAAGAACCGTGGTCTCGTGGAACAATGGTTGCAAGGTATTCACAAAAAGGGTTTGTTGAAAAGGCCTTGGAAACTTTGAAGGAAATGCAACTGGTGTAAATTCAAATTTTACACCTTTTTAACCATTTACTGTTAAATGTGTTGTCTTTGTTTTAAGATATCTTAGTAATAATTTATTCATGTGTAACACAATAGGGGAGAGGGTCTTATAGTGGAGCAAGGTTTAATAGTGGGGACAAAAGTAGTCTTTAGTGGGCCCCACAATAGAGCACTTTACTAACCATTTGTAAAATGATTTTTATCCATAAAGTAAACATAAACTAGCCAATCATTGTACAAATAAAAATTGTTTTATAAATGGTTTATAATTGTCCCAAAAGGAGATACATCATCATAGTCATACATGTTAGAGAATATTCATAAACCATCCGACACAATCTAGAAACAATCTAAGTTGCTCCTATATAAGTCGTAGCATGAAAACAATGAACCCACATTTTATAATTAGAATAACCAAGACTCACAGTCACATATCGCCATTTGCATCTTCAAACCATCAATTTTTTGAAGGACCAGATGACACGTGAATAGTAATGAATCCTATATGTCCCATCACCACATCCAATTGGACCCACTCCCCTATCCCTCTTTCCTTGCAACACAATACTCAAGCAACATAAAAGATTCACATGTGTCCCATCAGTTAAAGTTGACTGCCCAACTATTGGTGACTTCTTCTCAATGCCCACCTACAACCACTGATATAATTGTGTGAGGCCACCAAAGATCACCTGGGAGAAAATTGAAACAATACACACCATTAATTCATAGAAACTCTACAATTTAAGGCACCCAAACATATTTCAAATTTGAAAAGAAAAGGACAAAAATTAGAGACTCCATACCAAACAAGCATTAAACATATAAAGAGGTACCAATTTAAACATGCATTACATCTATTCAAGCTTTGCCAATTTATGTTATCTCCTCTTCATTTTATATCCAAGGCTATATTTTCATGGATGCAGTGGTAGAAAAAGTTGAAGCAGCAGCATTAGACTACCATTGGCAAACACAATAAAGTTTTAGGTATTATATCTGATCTTTACGTATAAGGTATTTAGTTATATGGGTTTTTAGTTATATTTTGTATGCCCAGGAATGCCAATCTGTTGTATGTGATGTAAATGTTCTACACATTGACTTGTAGCTAAATATCTGTGGTTTCAAGTTATATTGCTTATGAATGTCAATGTGTATCTGTTGTATAAGATGCAATTGTTATACCCACTCTACTGTAAGTGTATAAGATCTAGTGCTTTCAGTTATATGTTCCATGCCTATCAATGCATATCTGTTGTATACGATATGATTGTGTAATTCAGCCTATTATAAGTGCATAACCTATTGGGTTTTCATTTATCTTCATTATGCCTAGGAATGCCAAACTATTGCATGCGATGTAAATGTTCTACACATTGACCTGTAACTAAATATCTAGGGTTTCAAGTTATATTGTTTAAGAATGCCAATGCATATCTATTGTATAGGATGTCGTTGTTATACCCACTATGTTGTAAGTGCATAAGATCCAATGCATTTAGTTATATTTTTTATGCTTAGCAATGCCTATTTGTTGTATAGGTTGTGATTGTGTAATCCAATTTGTTGTAAGTGCATAACCTATTGGGTTTTCAATTATATTATTTATGCCTGGGAATACCAATTTGTTGCATGCGATGTAAATGTTCTACACTGACTTGTAGCTAAATATATTCTTTATGATTGGGAATGCTAATCTATTGTATACGGTGTAAATGTTCTTCACACTGGCCTGTAACTAAATATCTGGGGTTTCAAGTTATATTGTTTATGAATTTCAATGCATATTTGTCATATAGTGGAGTTTTTGTTACACCCAATATGCTCTATGTGCATATGATCAAGTGCTTTCAGGTATATTTTTTATGCCTATTAATGCCTATCTATTGTATACGATGTGATTATGTAATACAGACTGATGTAAGTGCATAACCTATTGGGTTTTTAGTAATATTCTTTATGATTGGGAATGCCAATCTATTGTATGTGATGTAAATGCTCTTCACACTGACATGTAATTGAATATCTAGGGTTTCAAGTTATATTGTTTACAAATGTTGATACATATTTGTTGTATACAATGTAATTGTTACACCCAATTTGCTCTAAGTGCATATGATCAAGTGCTTTTAGTTATATTTTTTATGCCTATCATTGCCTATCTATTGTATACGATGTGATTGTGTAATCCAGTTTGTTGAAAGTGCATAACCTATTGGGTTTTCAGTAATATTCTTCTTTCTTGGGAATGCGAAACTATTGTATGTGTTGAAAGTGATCTTCATATTGAACCTGTAAGTGAATGTCTAGTGTTTCAACTTATAATGTTTAAGAATGCCAATGCATATCCGTTGTATAGGATATTATTGTTATACCCACTCTACTATAAGTGCATAAGATATAATGCATTCAGTTATATTTTTTATGTCTAGCAATGCCTATCTATTGTATACAATGTGATTGTCTTGGGTATTTTCAATGCAACTCAATTTATAAATTTCTAGTATGCTCTCACTTTGAACACACAAACAAAAGGGAATATATGTAGGTTGAAAAAACATTGTGCCTTTCAACAATTTTTTGGCATGCTTTGTCACTTCAAAAATAGTGGTGTGTGGAGGTTAAAAAACACAAGTCTTTAATGCAACGCAAATTACAAATTTTTAATATGATCTATCTTAGTACTTTGAAAATTACAAATAAATGGTTATGTGCAAGTTGAAAAGCACATTTTTTTTTTTAATAAAACACGATTTATAGATTTCTAGGATGTAAATAATGTATCTTATATATAGTTTTATTTTACTACTATGTTGATCTTATAAAAAAAAACAAAATCTAGATAGCTAATAAGAGAGTTTCTTACTTAGTACAATTACTTTCAAGGTAACTTAGTTCCCACTTACCTTGAATATTTTCATCTTGTTTTATGTAAAAAAATGTTAGTTATGTTTTAAAACCTACACAAGTTTTATTTTGGATAATCTTATAAGTTTATAAGAAAAACCATATATATTTTCTAATTTTTTTAATGGTTCCACCATAGAATAGGTTGGATTTATTTATCCGTGTATTATATGACATATAAAAACGTTTCTAAGATTAATGATACCAACTTCTTTTGTCTATAAATAAAATGTTGGTTACAAAAACACTGCACAAGTTTTGTTTAGGATAATCTTAAAGTTTATCCTAAGTACTATATTTTTTAGAATTTCCAATGCCTCCATTATAGACTATACCTAATTTATTTCCCTATGTAATATGTAGGAGATTCAATGGTTGTTCTTGGATTAACATTGAGTTGCTATTAATATATTATCAACAAAAAGTTAAATTACTATTTAGGACACACAAAGTAGTGGCTTCTCAAAAAAAGTCCAAATGTTGTTTCAAGTAATATCAACTTGTATTAAGATCACAGTTCTTTTTGTAAAATGATGTTATCTATAAGAAACATCGTTCATATCTTGGAAATCTATAAGTATTTATTAAAAAACTCAATATTTTTTAGTTTAGGAATCTCAAGCATAGCTTTATATAAGTTGAAAATGCCTAAACAATATTGTAGAATTTAAAAATTCTAAATTTTTAAATATAACAAGTTTAGGATTAAATATAGATATAAAAATTTCAAAGAGAATAAATCAATTAAAAAGGTAAACAAATTTGAAACACAACATAAGAATCATAAACTATTAAACTTGTGTACATTGAGATACATAGTGTGTTTTTCAACCTACATTTTTTTCATCAACATTCAACTAAACAATATTCATTTGATCCTAAGATTTGAAAAATAAATAAATTATGAATCAAGTAAGAAGGTAAGAAATTTGAAAGATAATTTACCAGTCATTAACTAAACTTGTACAAATTGAAACACACAATATATTTTTCAATTCACATTTTTCTTCACCAACATTCAACTAAAAAAATTCACTTTTATAATTTATGAACCTTAAAAACTATTTAAATACAACAAGTTATGAATCAATTAAACATGAATTGTTTTAAAGACAACTTAGGAATCACAAACTAAACTTGTGTAGGTTGAATTACACAGTGTGCTTTTTAACCTACATTTGTCATCACCAATAGTTAAAACTAAATACTCTCTTTTTTTGAATTATAAAATCCTAAAGTTTGAAACATAACTGATTATGAATTAATTAAAAATATAAATGAATTTGAAACATAATATACGAAATCATAAACTAAACTTGTGTAGGTTGAAATATTCAATATTTTTTTAACTTTTATTTTTCTTCACCAATACTCAACTAAACAATGCTTTTGTTTTGAATTTTATGAGTGTTAACATTTGAAACAATATAATTAATAGATAATATTAATAAATAATTTGAAACACAACTTAGAAATAATAAACTAAAACTATGTAAGTTGAAATGCCCAATGTGTTTTCAACTTACATTTTTTACTAAAAGATTAAAAAAAAAAAGCAAAAAGAAAGAAAAAAATCAAATAACAAAAAAATAAAATAATAAAATATCAAATACAAAAAAATCACAAAAAATACCAAAAATAGTAAAAAAAATCACCCTTTGGTGAAAACCATTTCTATGGCACCTTGGAGCAGTTACCATGATGAAAACTTGTTCACAAGCATCATGTTTGACAACAAAAAAATTAAAAAACACACAAAACTAAATCAAAATCATCAAGAGAAAAAATTGTCATCTTGGTGAAAATAATTTTTATAACACCTTGGGTAAGCATCATGATCAAAACATGTTCATAGGAACCATTTATGATAGTCCAAATCCCTCTTATCTATGAGTACACTACACAATTAGGGGCATTGAGTTTAGCCATACATCCACTTACTACATCCTTACCCATAGAACCTTATGCAGGCTACATATAGGATTATACCTTGATCAACGCTTTGAAATAATAAATAGAACGACAGTTATATCTACTATGAGGTAAAGGGACAAACTTATGTCACATTTTAAAGGAAATGGCCAACACAAATAAAAACTTCCAACTTCAACCACATAAAAGTGGCCTTTATGTTCTGAATTTCAAAATGATGTAAACTAATGAAATGTAGAGCTCTTGATGAAGTTTATACTTGTAATTTTTTTTAAAAGTTAAAAATTGGTTTCATATATTTTTTATAAGTTTAAGAGTAGAATTGAACTATTGAAAATTTTAGAAAAAGGTGAGGTTAATGGAACGTCACCAAAAAAATCCTACAATTTTTTCCCTATTTTTTTCTCCAAATAGGTAACTTCAATATCTAGTACATGAAAAAGAATCAATGGATATTTTTTTAGTAATAATGTTTTAAAGTGAAACTTCACTCACTAGAGTGTCATAGTTTTCATGGAATGTCAACTCGTGTCTATTTTTTTATCAATTTTAAATATATATATACCCTTTTGAAGAGGATTCTTTCCTCTAGTGCACCATATATTTTTCAAAAAAATTGAATATGTTTTAATATTTTTTAAAATTTCTAATCAACCTCATGTTTTTTTTTAAAAAAAGAGGGTAAAAATTTATTGATATCAAGAAATTGCCAATACAAAGTACTTAGGGACCATAAAGGCTCCCAAAGAAAAGCAGGATCACCAAATCGCCCAGCCAAGACACAAAACCATTGCAACACCTAAACCAACCCACATCATCTGAAATGATCCTCTCTAAAGCTTGGCAGTAATTTGGGGATAATTGCCCCCATCCCTCAATCTGCCAGTCACTAACATGCTCATAAGCCCACTTGGCCAAACAATATGCAACCCTATTCCATTCTCGGGGGATGTGGATAAAAGACACCACCTCCAACATGAAACCCAACTACAAAATATGTCGAACAACCAAAGCAAGTTGCCAATTAACCCCTTCTAAATTCTTCTCATTCAATAGATTAACAATGATCTAAGAGTCTAATTCACAGACAATCTTATGCGAGTTAAGAGCACATGCATACTCAATAGCCCAAAGAAACACTAACCCCTCCATAAGATTGTTGGTTTGCTGCACTTTATGAATGGAGAAAAAGAAAATAACTAACCATAATAGTTTCTCCCAACTCCACCAATCCCAGCAGGTCCAGGATTACCCCTAGATGAACCATTAGTATTGATCTTCAAAATGTCCACTAAAGGAGGAGACCAACTCCCAACCCTCTAAACCTTCTTTTAGCATGCCTACCTCTTCAAACACAACAAGAGTCAGAGGTCAATCCCTGCAGACCCAATCTATTCACAATCTCATCATCACTCCTTTCTAAAGGAAAAACCACTTCACATTTAGCTTCCATAGTCTCCTAGATCATACCAACAATTCTCTGCCAAACTTGTTGAATCATTAATTTATCCCTGCAAAAAATCTTGCGATTCCTTTCTAGCCATATTTTCTGAAGGATGAAGGTAGGGCCAATGCACCACACGTTCTGGAGAAAAGAAGCCTATGTAGGAGGTCTCCTTGGGCTGCTCCAAAAATCAACAAGAGAAGAGGTATGAACATAAGGTGTTTCCAAATACCCCACGAAAAATTCCAAATATAGAAAAAGGATAGTGGAAGAACAAATGGGAAGAATCATCCTCATTGCACCCACAAAGAATTCAAACTGATGGACCCTAGAATCCCCGCTTCCAAAGATTATCCCAAGTCAAACATCTATTCCAAGCTTTAAGGTCCATAGGAAGCAATTACACTTAGCCAGGAGAACTTATTCCAAACATTTTTCCACCATGGAACTTCCAACCCACCATACTTTTGAGCAATCAACTCCTAATACCCACTTGCCACTGTGAAGATTCCCTTAAGATTTGGGCTCCAGGCCAAAATATCCTTATCCTGAAGAGACCTGCATCATATAGTCATTCAGTGTTAACAACTAAGACTATCAGCTCAACCAAATTCCATTATCATCAACATTATTGGTTCTTTCATTGACATTGTGCACTGACATCTTGAGGAATTTGTTGATGGTTGAAACTGTTTGAGAATCCATTGTCTGATTCAATTGTGAGTCAATGTTGTCTTCACCTTTCTCGTCAACTACCTGTGTATCTTAGCTGAAATTTGCATTACCTCCACCATCTAAACGTCCATATTCAACATAGTAATGTACCATTTGAGGTACAACAAATGTGGCTTGTGGAGATGGGAACGAAAAAATTCCCTATTCTTCTTGGCAATGTAAATCAATACCCAGATTCATAACTCCCTCTACCAACCATGATAGTTGGCTAGGCTATAAGGGAAGACTAAGACCATCTTCCAATTCCTTACGCTAATTGTCTACCATGTCATGAGATAGTTGATCACCCACCACTTGTGCAATTGAATTAGTAGTACTTTGAGGTGTATGCGGTATACCTTCCTCTACCTATAATTTCATTGTACATTGCAATTCAGTATCTAAAAGAGTGGATAATAATGTGTGTGCCACTTCATTTGTTGAAACAACAAAACCTAATAAACTAAGGATGTTCTACACTACAAAAGAATCATCAACTATGCTAAATTGAAATGTGTCACTGGGATGTATGTCATCCATTAGTGCATCAGGATTGAGGGGCCATATCCCTGTCATTTTGATTCCTATTGTGATATTCAACATTGTGAACACTTTTTTTAGTGATTTGTTGCCTAGTTATGCCAATTCTACCCTCTTGATTTTAATGTTTGGATACCTTACTTGTCATGTTGCTCATTTATATTTGAAGTATTATTTAAATGGTGAAAACATACTCACATCTAGGGTTGTAGTTTATGTGACGTATGTGTGGGAAATATAAGCAAATCAATACCCAATGTCCTTTCCTCTTAGATTGTTGTGACTATGACATGGCTTCCATGGTCATAAAAAATTAATAAGTGCTTGTTTATGGGTGACACACCTCTTGGAACTTATTGTCCAAAGTGGTGCAACCAATTAATAAAAAAATTCTTTTGTCATCCATGCGTGTGGTTGGGTTGCCATGCATGCACTTGGTTCACAACCTGCAATATGATTTTTTAGCTACTTTTACTCTTAAACAAGTAGAACCTTGGTATACTTTTTCTAGCAAAATTGATACAACAAAGAATGGTTATCCATTATCGACTCTTAGGAATGATGTACAACACACTCCTACTACCTCTTTTGGCTAACACCATCATCACACCATTTTTATTTACTTGAATAACAGTTTCAACATAATTCCATATTCATTGAGGACTATATGGATCTACATCATACGCCATGGACAATGTCTTATCAAAAATAAATACAACAACAGGTCTAAGGTTGAATGCCTCATCTTTGTTAAGCCCTTTAGTTGTTCACAAGGCAAGTTTTGGATGACACCTCTTAAAACTAGTCCACCGAGACTTCCCAAACAACCCATTCTTAAAAGGGTTGGGTCTTGTTTAACAAATTTGGTTACCTTTGCCTTGAGATTAGTAATCTCAAGGTCATGGCCAACTACAACCATCTCTTTGCACCATTCCACAATAAGAGCTTCTTCATCTTTTGTCAAGACAATTGGAGGACCTTTCTTTAACATGGATGTAAGCCCACACAACTAGTCAGTGAGTGTGGTTGTTGGGATTCTCCATGTTTTTGTTACAATCCTTGTTGATATATCATTATCCTCAACATCTTTAAGAACCCCAATCATGTCCTCTATCAACCACTCCCATTCTGATGTTGTATTTTGTGTTCTTGGAGGTGTAGTAACCTCCACTACTGCCACAATAAGTTGTGGACTTGTGCTTTCCACATGAACTAGAGGATCTTTATTTGGGGGGGTCTAACTCCTCTTTTATGTGGAGGCAACCTTGTCATGACTCTTTTTTTGGCAAGTCGGGTTCTCATTTGAGCTCCATTTTTCATCTATAATTAACAATAACAAATATGAATGTTCACAAGAATCAAAACTAGTAAAGGAAACAAAAATAATTTTTCAATATTATTGGCAAACAATAAAACTTACACCATTTTCATAACCATTGACAATTCATTGTGTGTAAGATGACTTTGTAAGTTCACAGTGATGTTTGAACATAAGATTATTAAATGATTTCCCTTTACAAATTTTTTGTTTCCAAATTTAGGTGTACATGTTGATAGTTTATATTCTATAAGATGTTTACATTTTACTTTTGTTGGGATTTTTTACTATTATGTTAATTTCAAATTGACATTAGTAGTAAAAATGAAAACATCATATATGCATTTACAGTGTAGTGGGTAGAACATTTACATCGTATAAAATCGATAGAAATTTACAGAACAACATTTACATCCTATACAAGAGGTGACCCATTAACAATTTAGTAAACATAGGCATTAACATTATATATCAGAAAACCCCATCTATACATTTGCAGTACACTAACTACAACATTTTGATCTTCTAGATCATATAGAAATAAATAGTGGCTAACACATCCACACACAATGTCCACTTCCTTGCATTTATTGGCTATAACTGCAAACATTCCTATGGCTACAACAAATAGGCATTCACATGCATAAATGATATAACCCCATCTATGCACTTACAACTCAATAAGATGAACATTTACATCATATACAATATATAGGTATTGACAAGCATTAACAATATAAATAAATACTCCAAATATGCACTAACAATTTATAACTTAAAACCTCATATGTGCACTTACAACAAACATGGTAAAACATTTACATGGTATACACGAGATAGGCATTCCTAGAGATAAACACTATAACCAAAAACCCTATAGATTATGCACTTACAACACACTAGGTATAACAATTACATCGTATACAACATATATGCATTGAGAGGCATAAATAATATAGTTAAAAACCCCATATATGCACTTACAACACAATAGGTAGAACATTTACATTGTATACACCAGATATGCATTCACATCCATAAACAATATAACTTCAAATCCTAAATATGCACTTACAAGTCTATGGGTAGAACGCTTACATCTTATACACCAAAAATATATTCATAGGCACAAACAATAAAACTTAAAACCCCATATATGCACTTACAACAAATTGGGTAGAATATTTACATAGTATACAACATATATGCATTCCCAAGCATAAACAATATAACTTAAAACCCCATAGATATGCATTCCCAGGCATAAACAATATAACATAAAACCCCATATATGCACTTATAACACACTGGCTTAAGCAATAACAATGTAGAGAACAAGTAGGCATGCAAAGTATATGTTAGACTAGTATAATACCCGAAAGAATACACAAATTGGTTGTTGTAGTCTTCTATTGCTACTTCGTCTTCTTATGTAGTTGCCTCTAGAAAAATATAGAAGACAATAAAAAAAAGAGAGGAGAAAACAATTTATGAAATTGGCGAGAGATTCATATGAGAAAAATAAAAAGATTGAATGGATGTCATGCCTATTTGAATTGGTAATTTATTAATGATTTGTTGAATGCTTGTTTGGTATGAAGTCATAAAATTTTGTCCTCTTGTTTGGATTTTCAAATATGAATCTTACCATAAATTGCAGAGTTGATTGGTTTGGTTGAATGCTTGTATGTTGTGGATTGTTTCATTTATGTCTTCTTTTGATGGGATCATTGGTGGCCTTAAAGTTTGTTTGCGTTGGATGTAGGTGGGCATGCAGATGGAAGTGACCAGTAGGTGGACGATTGAGTTTGATTCGTGAGACACATGACCATTTTTTTTATGTTAGAAGTGCATTTTGTTATTGGGAAACTAGGATATAAGATGGATCCGATATGATACAGTGACTTGACATATGAGTTTGTTTGATGTTGACGTGGTAGTTACCTTTTGGAATGACTGAATGAAATGGGAAATCAAAGCATATGTGTTTGAGACTCCCAATTTGTATTTTTTGTATTTTGGGGTGCAAATTTTAATGCAATGGTACATATCTGAGCACCATGGATTGTATTTGGGTTGTATGTGAAGCTTAATGAATATTCTCAAACTTGTAAGATTGTGATGATGTATTTCTTTTTTGGGAGAAATATAAATGAATTATAAAACAAATATTATTTATACATTGATTAACCATTATTTATTTGCTTGTTGGATAAAAATTGTATATTAATTGGTTAATAAGATGTTTCACTGTGAAACCCAATTAAATCAACTTATATCCCCACCAGGGCTTAAATTTGACGGTCCACCTTGCCCATCATGAATTTCTTTTTCTACGGTTTAGTCTTCATTATTGCCTTTCGCATGACAATTATTTTTTTTTACTGCAAGTGAAATTTTATATAATAAGGCACTGATTGGCGAGGGACATGAATATTTTCAACATAAGGCACATGCCTCCTCTCTGCCATAAAAGCACTGCCAATACCTAGGCAACCATCTCTTGGAATAGGTCGAAAAAGATGACAATTTTTTCACCTGCTGTCCATTCATCTCAAATTTAAAAAACCTCAAAGTCTATTATAAATTTGATTTATGATAGTATTAGCATAGAACTTGTAACATACTGATATTAAAATGAAACTAACAAATCATAATGCATTGGTGTGTTCTGCCTCATATGGGATACATCACCATTACAAATGTAAACAAAAAAATGACTTTTAAAACATTTTAAATTCTTCTTTGTTTGGCATCTTTCCAAATTTCATACACTCTACTCCATTCCACTACTGATACATCAAGCGTTGTTAGAGACACTCTCATCAAAGCATCCAATATATCTAATGTTAGAATTGTTCGTCAGATATCTTTTATTATGTTTTTCCTTAAAAATTCTCTTTCACATGCCACTGTACTTGCTAGAATAGTAAGGATTGTTTGCCATAGCTTTGTCATGTTTGGAAAACTTGTGTGTGAGTCCGTGACACAAAAAAAACCCTCCAAGCTTCCTTCATTGATAATCCCTTACAACTAAGATGAAGAGTATCAACAAATATATGCAACTCTTGTTTACAAGCTTCAACATGAAATAATGTTTCATTTTCTTCTCCCTCACATAAAGTATGTTGCATGTGTTGAAAACGATTATCAAACCAACACTTTGAATTATCTTCTCTAGCACGAGCATCCTTTAGATAATGACAAGGACTAAACAACTTTACAGAGTTGAAAAACACAAGATCAGTAAATCTTCCATTCAAACAATCTATAAGTGCTTGAACATATTCTCTTGCAAGTTGTTTACAACTCTCTAATGAACCATCAATGCAAGGTTTTAGTGATTGTTTTTGTGAATCAACATAATCACCATGTGCATGTGAAATTGCCACAAACCGCAATTCATGCCTATGAACAATGCCCTCTTTATCAGTAATCTCTAAATAACCATATTTAGAGGCATCCAAGAATTTAGATAAGTAACAGGTACCATCAACAAATGTATCACTTCTCATAAACCACCTCCTTAAAGTGTTTATAGTAATATCAATAGATGTCCCTAATTATGTAACATCAACATACTCTTCTTGAAATTTTCTATTCAACGTGTTCAACATAAGCATTATATCTGCAAGCATGTGTAAACAAAATTGAACTGAAAATATTCTTGGCTTATCATACCATGACTCTCTCTTTTCATTTTTCCATAAAGTCAATATAGGAGGCATCAATACAACAAGTCTTTCAATAACTTTTCCTCTTGAAAGCCATCTAACTCTATGAATTTGAAGAGCTTGAAGAGTTTCAAGTTGCATGACTCCCTGTAAAGAAATGTGTTTCTTATTTTTTCTAGTAGAATTTTGTACCCAAGAATACACCCTATTTGCTAATTTTTCAACAAATAACAATTCAAGAATTGTTTTGGAAGTATCTGATGTAGCTAAAGTTTCATGTTGAGCAATGCAATGAACACCTACAAAATTAGAAACACCTTTTTTCATAAAAGAAACAAACCCATTTTCACTACCAACCATGGATGAAGCACCATCTATGGAAACAACTATTAAGCGTGTATTTGAAAGCCCCTTTTCTTCCTTTAAAACATTGATTGCATCATAAATTATTTTTCCTTTTCCATCACAAATATTTATGAGCTTTAAAAATTGCGAAGTTGGCTGCCCCAACCCTTTTGAGTTTAAAAAAGTTGCATAGACCATAAGATGCTTCTCTAAACTACGATCTGTACTTTCATCCAACATCAAAGAGAAAAAAGGACTATCCATCATTCTAAGAGTTTGTACCTCTTCAAGATACTTAGATATAGCAAAAAGAAATTGATTTGCAGACATCTGATTTGTGTATGAATTGCAGTCCTTATTCTTTGACATATTTGGTAATTGCAATGTCATTTCAAGAGAGCAAAGTGATTCATATTTTGAAAGGGGTAAATCCTTTTGATCCATCCAAAAAACTAATTTCATAGATGTGATGACTCTTTCCTTGTTAATGTCATCAACATTTGCTATATGTTATGTAATAGGTTTTGCTTTCTTTTCATTCCCACATGTCCATTTAGCTAGTGAAATCTTATGAATGTTTGAATTGGCATGAGTAGCTAATAAATCATGTTGTAAATTAGTGCAACCATTACCTACTCCCCATGGTAACTTTTTTTCCTTCATATTGTACATTTCAACCACTTAAACTTCACTTTCCATTCCTCACGAAATTCTTGTTTTACTTTAAGTTATTTATTTATTTTTATTTTTTTGGTGTATTGTTTTCTCTTATTTGATATTCATCAGCATACTCTTTAGTGTACCCCAAAATATCTAAGTTTTCATTTAAATCAAATTTATAAAAAATGAACCATAATTTTTTTTTAATATAAATTAACAACTATACAGAGAACATGGTGTTGTAGAGGGGGTTGTGGTTGCATCAGGGAGGAACAAGAAAAAAAAAAAGAAAAAAAGAAAGAAAGAAAGAATATTATTAAATGCGATCCAAAATGTTCCATAAAAAACAATCTACAATGTTTAATTTAAGAAATAAAATGAAAATCATCTTACTCTTCTTATTTCTTACTGTGCATCTTCTTTCTTTTTTATTGTAAGTTGTAAGTGATATTTAGAATCTTTAATTTTTTTTTAAAATTTGAGATTTGTTCTTTTATTAAAACATAGAAAAAATTTATTATACGATAATTACATGTATTAACATACGATTAAATATTTATTTTTACTGTATATACGGCCATCAAATTTAAGCCCTGACTGATTCCCCCCTATAGACACCGCTGCACAATCAGATCCTTTCCATTAACCATTTCATTTTCGTAATGAATTTTCTGTTACAAATCATGTTTACTTCGGGCATGAATTTTGTGTTTTAAGACATAATACCCTCCTAAGCCGCATGGTATCCATCATCGTGTTGGCCCAAAACTAGAAATAAATAATTGTGTTGATAAAATCCGTGTGGCGCCGTGCTATTCATGCAGTTCTGAATGAGCTATTAAATGAGGAGGCGTCTCTCTTTGGGGCACGTTCAACTTAAACTACCCAAATCCAACGGAGTTCCGCGCGGCTAACCCTCCGCCTCCCCGACGCCTGCTTGATCCCACTTAAAAAAACATAATTACAGGAAAAAAGGTGGCTGCAGATCTATTCGATGCATTGCATTTAAGGAGGATGACAGTCACAGGAAATCAGGGAAACGCTTTAGCAATTTTGGATGGCCATAAGGATTTGGAAGTGGCAAGAAATTCAAATGGGTTATGTCAGAAGGTTTTGTTCCACCTGCCCAATTCTTTGTTTTTCTGATTAAAATTTTCGTTTGAATTCCGTTTTTGAAGGCTCTCCATGCATGCATGCAAAGAAAGATATTATTTCAGGTGGGTCTGCAATGGTTTCGGAGACTATTTTTGGTTTGTTTGTTGCATGGAAGTAGTAATTCACATCGCTCATCACTGAAAGTTCTTCCCTGCCAATCTAAAACAATGTTTCTCTCTATGAAAATTAGGGTTGAGTTTCCTGTTGCTGAAACCATGCGCAAGAAAGTGCATTTTTTCCATTTTGGTCCATGATTTTTTGGAGAGCTAGATGTACTCAATGAAGGTAATAATCTTCTTTCTGTTCATAACTCTTCCATAGGGGTAAAAGGCAGAAATTTGGTTCTGAACAAGGAAAAAGGTTTCAATACGAAATCGAAGGATTGTGAAAAATTTTCATAATAAGATTTTGGATTTTGCTAAACTGAAGAATTTGTCAGGAAGGAGGAGGATTTTGGCAACCCAATTGGTGAATTTTCGAAACATCTGCTGGGGTGGAGGATTTCGGCCATACAGTTGATAGATCTTGAAAAGAAATTGTTGGAAAGCAGAATGATACTCGAAACCTAAGTTCTAGTTTTCTCTGTTGGCCTATTTTTTTTAATTTAACAAGGACTCTTTTTTATGTGTGGGGGAATTCGAAGTGCTTAAATACTTAAGGGAGAGGGGAAATTGTATGTATGTATATGAAGCAGTGGGGCTGGGTGAGTGGAAAGATAAGTGCTTGGCTACTAAAGAGAAGGGATTTTGTAAATATTGCTTTCTTAACAGCTTTGAATAAACAAAAAGGTCCTGAAACTTGCAAGAGTTCAGGACAAATACTTGGATGCTAATCCCATCCTGGATATCTAACCTTCTTCAGGCCTGTAGCAATTATATGGGTTTCTCTTCTGAAAAAAATAATTTGTTAAGAAGACAGACTAGAGAATGAATGATTTGGAGGATGCCACTTTGAGGATGAATGTGTTAAGGCCCTTAGTGCTTGACAGTTCAACACCAAGACTTCATTGGAGATCGGCATCCTGGTGCAAAATGTCCACTCTTTCCCCTCCATCTCCTTTACCAGAGACAAGTTCTACCAATGATATTGAAAGAATGACTTGTAACAAGTCCGGATTGTATGATGATACTGCAGAGGAAAGCAGAGAGAATGAGGTCCTAGGTTCCTGCTTTTTGGATTCACAAGGCAGGAAAATGGAACTTCTCCACCCACCATTGAGAGCTCTCTCGCTCTCAAAATGTTATGATAAGGAACAGACTTCAGGAAAAACAACTTTAGATTCCTCAGGAGTGTTGAAATTGCACTCAAAGTGCCATGATAAGGAATCCATCTCAGCAAACGCAACAGCGGATAACTTAGAAAAGCCAACTATGGATGCCAAAAATGGGATAAAGATGAAAACTGATTGGGATTCTGTTGAGGACGTTTCTGATAGTGAAGAATGTCGTGCCAAGGTTAGGAATATTTTGGGAGAGAATGAGGTGCTGGATGAGGCTGAGGATCGTATGGCACAATGTGACAAAGAGTGTTCACAGATTCTTCCTTATCTGTTTTTAGGTAGTAGAACTGTGGCTCAGAAGCTTTCAACATTGCACTATTGCAGAATCACCCACATTCTGAATTGTGTGGGTTCTGTATGCCCAGAAATTTTTCCAAATGCTTTTTCATACCGGACACTTTGGTTAGAAGACACACCAAATGAGGATCTAATTTGCATTTTGTATGATGCTTTCGATTATATTGAGGAGATTCAAAGGCAGTCAGGTTCCAGGTTATTTCTACATTGTTGCCAAGGGGTTTCACGCTCTGTTGCAATTGTTATTGCATACTTAATGTGGAAAGAGCATAAATCATTTGATGATGCATATGCATTTGTCAAGGCAGCTAGGTGTATTGCAAGCCCTAATATTGGTTTCGTTGTCCAGCTCATGCAGTGGCAGTCAAAAATACAAACACCCCCTAGTGCAAAGATTTTTCATATGTATCGATTGGCTCCTTCCTCTCCATATGCGCCTCTACATTTAGTACCCAAAAGTGTAAACCCTCCAAGTATTTGGGCCCTTGATTCAAGAGGGGTCTTTATAATCCAGATAGATAACAAGCTGTATATATGGAGAGGTGAGAAATCTGATCTAGACATGGCTCAAGCTGCAGATCGGAGTGCTTTTCAATTGCTGAGATATGAGCATGCAAAAGAGCCATTTGTATCCTGCAGGGAAGGATTTGAGTCAGCAGAGCTTTGTGAAGCTCTTGGAATCAGCGATGCAGAGTATATGCAATTGAAAAGGAGACAAGGAGAAATTTCATTTTCATCTGAAGTAGGAGAAAAGCTGGTTGCAGAGTATGATACAGATTATGAGTTATTCTGGAAAGCCAAATTTGGTGGGCTCTCATGCCTCCCATCAATGGAGCAGGCATAACAGTCTCCCTGCCAGCTAAAGCTGAATACTTGGGCTTATTGCAATATGGTGATAGCTGTGATAA
>VDFB02040997.1:0-45138 GCA_007258455.2 Sequoia sempervirens
ATTTCAGGTGATAACAGTTCTAGCACACCCAGTGGGACAAAAATTAAGATTGAACTGCTAGTTTGGTATGCAACCAGTAAGTCCCAGACTTTATAGAAGTTATTTGGCATACTTGGCGACTCCGTAGAGAGAAATAATTTTAGAATCAGTGCCTTCTGCAATTTATGAGAAGATTTCAGACAAGGAGCAGCTCAGGTCCTTTTGAATATTTGTAGCTATCACCACCAAGAAGAAAAGGCAGAGCAACAGGAAGGTGAGAAACAACAATTATCTATTCTAGAAGAACTCAATCCACTCTTCCATCTGTGGGATCACACATTGCTGTTCTGTCTTTGGTTTCATTTAGAGTACCAGCAAATCCTCCTCAGCCACCTCCAATGGCCGCTCCAAGGAATCAACCCTTTGTTGCTTTTAATGGAGGGAGCCCTTTGAATTTGGCACAACACAATGACATTCCAATGGAAGCCTTGAAGAGTCTACCAAATTTCATGGGAGAAGATCAAACTACCCCAATTGAACACATGAGAGATGTGGCTTCGTTATGTGGAGTCCATCACATAACCCAAGAGGATGTTGTAGTGAGATTACTAGCTACTTCACTGAAAGGAAGAGTTGTGCAATGGTATAGGAGCCTACTAGTTAATTCAATTGCAACATGTGAGGAATTTGGAGATAAGTTGCATAAACAATTTCAAGACAGGTCTGACAACTTGTCTCTATTGGAACAATTGACTATAGTTAAGAGGGCTCCACAAGAGTAGATGAATGACTTCAACTTCATATTTCAAAGAACTTGGGATAGAATCCCTACAATGGCGAGGCCACCTCCAAAATATGCATTTTATACTTTTTGAGGGCTCTGAATAGCGATATAGCTGTTATGATACAGTCAATGGGAGGAGTGTCTTTCCAGATGCTTTCAAAATAGTAATCAGAGCTAAGAACAGCTTAATACAAGCTGGTAAACTCACTCCTAGGCCTCCACTGCCTATATTTCTAGAAATACATGCAAACATTCCTTTGCAAATACCTCCTTTCACACCTCTACCAACTGTACCAACGCTGCCAGCTACTGTTCCAGTTGTTGTAACACAAGAAAATGCTACTTCCAGTTCTCCAAATGAGTTGTAGGAAATCAAAAATCTATTGCAGTCTTTTGGTAACAAGCTTGTAAGCTTAAAGAAGCAACAATCATATAGTAGGCCTTATCAGCAGCAAAATCCAGGCTAGCAGCAAGCATATCAAGGTATAGACAATAGTATCAAGGCAATTACCAAGGCTCAAGACAAAATGTTGCTACAAGACCTTTTCAGGCCTACAATCTAGTCCCAATTAGTGTTGTCAAAGAGCTTGTTCCTATTCAAAACAATCTAGCTACTGATTATGAGTGGTGTTATCCGTGTAATCAGGCACATAATCAAGCTACATGCTCTAATGGTGTCATCAATCAAGCTCTTATGGTGCAAAGTGTTGTAGGTGTGCAATATTTGCCTAAGGAGGGGTATCCACAACAATAGGATCAACCTGGAGATGATTGAACTCTTTTGAATTGGCAGAGAGAAGAATTTTGTGGAGTGAACTAGGATGACACATCTATTGCTGCTAATACTAGAGCCAAGAAGAGGGCTTTCGAGATTGAACAAGCAATGAATAAGAATAAGGGATTTGCTGGTCCATCAAATCAACAAGTACCACACACTTTGCAACAAAGTTATGACACTAGTAAGGAGCAACCTTTACATGTTGCATCTGCAAGTCAAGTGCAACCTGACCATGTTGTTGTAAAGACGCAACCAAAGGTAAATTTATCTACACCTTTCAACATTGTTGAAAGTATGAAAAAAATGAATGTTTCAATTTCGATGTGGGACTCTTTAGCAATCCCTGGTCAAATCAATTTGTTACAGTCAGCCTTATCAAATCCAGTTAGTTTGAATCCTCCAAATGAAGTCTCTTTAGGCCAAACAAAGTCAATTTTAACCAATACACCTTTGGATAGTACCACATAGCAAAGTAATAGTGTCAAGCCCCCTTCTTTCTATGTTTCCTTAATAGTGGGGAATAAATTGGTACACAATTGCATGGTTGATAGTGGGGCTAGTAGCTTGGTAATGCCAAAAAAGATTGCAGACTAGCTAGGTTTACAATACCAGCCATTAGAAAAAGGAGTACTTCAATTGGATGGGACAACAGTAAACACTATAGGTGTTATTAAAAATCTGAATCTCACACTACATGCCTATCCCAATTTTTCAATCCCACAAGATGTGTTGGTCATAGATTTGCCTCCATTTTTTTATCTATGCCTATCTAGAGACTTCACGGTTAAAATTGGAAGGTATTTATCTTCAGATTGGTCTCATATGCTTTTTAGGACCAGATATGGTACTAAGGTAACTATAACTTCTGAGTCCCTTGCCAAGGATCACATCGAACCTTATGTGCCATCTGCTATAAATGTTAACTCTATTGTTTTAGAGGATACTGAACTTGCTGCAACACAAGAGTTACAAGCTGAGAGTGTACCTGAGGTACTCATGAATGAATGGGCAGTTGAGAACGTGGTTGATAATCTGAACGAGCTTATTCAGGATGTTGGCCGGGGCAATTATGTATTGCATGAAGTAGGGACAAAAATGCCAAATCTTGAAAGAAGTGCAAAAAGTCAGTTTGAGCAGTAGAATGAATTATGAAAAATGTATTTTGATTGTTCAAGAAGCAAAAATGGTGTTGGGGGAGGTGCAATGCTTGTATCTCCGCAAGGGGATAAGTATTATGCTGCTTTTCATTTTGCATTCGCATGCTCCAATAACACAGGTGAATATGAGGGCCTTGTTCAAGGCCTTGAGTGGGAAAGGAAAAGAGGAATAGCTCGCCTTAAAGTATATGGGGACAGTGAGCTAATTGTTAATCAAGTAAGAGGCTTGAATGTTGCTAAAAATGATGCACTAAAGTCTTATAGAAACAGAGTGTGGAACATGCTTGAGGATTTCGATGCCTTTAACTTAGTGTCTATTCCAAGAAATCAGAACAAGCATACTAATAGGCTTGCAGCTATTGGGGCACAATTTGATATTCCAGGTGACATTAGAAAAGAGAAAGTGCCGCAATATGTGAAGGTTGTGGTTAGACCGTCAATTCCTGATAACAACATTCACTGGCAAGTCTTTGACAGTGATGAGCATATCCTTTCTTTCTTGCTCGAAGAAGATCAGTTCTCCATGGTGAATCAATCGAAACTTAAGCAACAGTATGATGATCAAGTCATATAGCTAAAGACGAATAATTTTCCCAAAGGCCTTGTTACCTTAGAGTCTATTTTTAGTACTGATGATCAGCTTAAAAAGGGTAAAGCTGGCTTGCAAATCAAAGAAGAGCATTATGAAGAACTGGAGATTTTCAAGGGTAAGCTCCTTAAGATAGGAAAAATTTGTTCACATGAAGATAAACAAGCTTTTGTTGCTTTATGCCAAGAATTTCATGATGTCTTTGCTTGGGAATATTCAGATTTGAAAGGGTTTGATCCCCATATTGCTGAGCACACAATTGAGTTAGAACTTAATGCTAAGCCAGTAAGGCAAAAACAAAGGCCCTTGAATCCCAAGCTTGAGCCCTTAATGATTAAAGAGTTGACCAAATTAGTTGAGGGCGGTATTGTCTTTCCTATTAAGCATACTTCATGGGTTTCTAACCTTGTACTAGTTAGGAAGAAAAATGGTGAGATAAGACTCTGTGTAGACTTCAGGGATCTTAATCGAGCATCTTTGAAAGACCACTACCCGTTGCCCTCCATGGAACAAATCTTGCAAGTAGTTGCTAGTTCTGAGAGATTTTCCTTGTTAGATGGTTTTTTGGGCTATAATCAAGTGCTGGTTAAAGAGGAAGATTAGTTCAAAACTGCTTTTACAACTAAGTGGGGCACCATGGCATACAAAATGATGCCTTTTGGTTTATCTAATGCTGGTGCCACATTTCAGAGGGCCATGGACATGGCATTCCAAAGCTTGATCAACAAGATTATGCTGATTTATCTAGATGACATTACAGTTTATTCCAAGAGATTTGATGAACATTTGTCACACCTCAAGCAAGTTTTTGAAAAGTGTATAGAATATGGGATATCCCTCAATCCTACAAAAAGTATTTTTGCAGTTCACGAAGGTAAGCTTTTGGGCCATATAGTATCAAAAGATGGACTTTCCATTGATTCTGAAAGAGTCAAAGCTATATTGGAGCTACCATTACCAAGTCACAAGAAGAGTCTGTAGAGCTTTTTGGGGCGAATCAAATTTCTGAGAAGATTCATCCTAGATGTTGCAAACCTATTACAGCCTTTGAAAACTATGTTAAAGAATAATGCAGTTTTCAATTGGACTGGAGAAGCAAAATGCATTTTTGAAGAAATCAAGGAGGCATTAGCATCTGCTCCGACATTGGTAAATCTAGATTTCTCTAAAGACATCTTTTTATATGCTTTTGGTAGCAGTAGTTCAATCTCTACTATGTTGGTTCAGAAGAATAGGGATAATCTAGAGCAGCCCATCGCTTTCTTCAGTCAAGTACTTGTTGATTATGAAGAGAAGTATACATTTGTTGAGAAGCATGTTCTCGCTATGATCAGAAGTCTGAAGAAGTTTAAGCCTCTAGTTTTGAATAAAAAGATTCATATTCTAGTGGCCCACTCAAGTGTGAAGGAGTTTTTGTTAAACAAAGATCTGAATGAAAAAAGAGCAGGGTGGATCACTAAGGTCATGGAGTATGATGTAGATATCAAGATCACCAAATTGGTTAGAGGTAAGGGTCTCTGTGAACAACTTGCTACAGGGTCAAATAGTAAAACTGAATTAGAAAAGGATGTGTTTACTGATACAAATGAGTTTCAGAATGCTCAAGATGATGTGCCTATGGGGATAACTAATTGGGTTCAAGATATGACCCATTTTTTATAGACTGGTGAGTGTCCATATGGGTTGAATAGAGCTAAAAGAAGATACTTTAGACTATAGTCCATACCCTATGTGCTAGTAAATAATGTTCTTTTTAAAAAGGATCTAAATGGTGTCCTATTAAGATGCATTCACAGTCATCAAATTGAGAAGGTGCTTCATGAGTTTCATGATGGAGCTACAAGAGGTCACTTTTTCCCAAGAACTACTACTTGGAATATAATGAGAGCTGGTTACTACTGGCCCAACTTGTTCAAAGATGCATATGCCTGGTCAAGAAAGTGTATCAAATGTGCTCTATTTTTAGGAAAGGAAAAACTGCCTGCTATGCCCTTGCATCCAATTCAAGTGGAGCAGCCCTTCATGAGATGGGGCATTGATTTCATTGGGCCAATAAATCCACCTTCTAGTGCCAGTCACAAGTGGGTGCTCACGGCTACAGACTATTTCACACGGTGGACAGAAGCAAAGGAGTCTTCAGTTTTGAACTTCTATGAAGATATAGTCACCAAATTTGGAGTTCCTAACTCTATCATATCTGATAACGCTCTTGCATTTGTGGGATTAAGATTAACTGATTGGGCTGTTAAACATGGCATTCATTTGAATACATCCTCAAATTATTACCCTCAGGGTAATGGTTTAGCTGAAAGCACAAATAAGAATCTCATTAGGATTATCAAAAGAATAATGGAGGATAATCAAAGGACCTAGCATACTAAATTAAAGTATGCACTTTGGGCAGATAGAGTGATTCCTAAGAAGTCTATTGGTAATTCACCATATATGTTAGTTTATGGCAAAGAGGCTAGATTACCTCTATCTATGGAGCTTCCAACTCTAGACATTCCTCACTAGTTAGAGATGTTTGAGGGGTAGGACCCCATGTCTGTGAGTTATGCAGAGCTCATGGAGCTTGAAGAATCAAGGGACATAGCAATGAAAGCTTTGGAGTATCATCAGCTCCAAATGAAAAGAACATTTGACAAGAAGGATACAGAAAAAGTTTTCAAGGTGGGAGATCTCGTGCTGAAATGGGATGTTTTGAAAAGTAAGCTAGGACATCACACCAAGTTTGATAACATGTGGATAGGTCCATTTCTTATTAGAGACTGTAAGGAGCACAACGCTTATCATCTAGCTACAATAGAAGTGGAGGTACTCCCTAGCTCAGTCAATGGGATACATCTTAAGCCCTATTTTCAAGTCTGATGGGGTTCCTCTTTTGTATATATTAGTTTAGGTTTATGTTTTCAATAAGTGTTTCTACGCTTCAGGTTAATTATTTTCTATTTCCTGGGTGTGGTGATGGTATAGTATTTTTTTCTTTCATTTTCCCCTATTTTTTTTCTTCTAGCAACCAGTTGTATCCTATGGATCTCAAGCGAGTTGCGGCCATGTGTAAAACTGATATTTTTATTTGTTTTCTGATCCTCCTAACAATTACATTCCCAATGGATAAGCCTAGACTACTAGTCTTCATGTTTATCAGGAAAAAATCCAGCAAAGGTCGCTAGAAATGCTACCTAATTTTCACCCTCAGGCTCAATCAAGCAAGGCAAATGGTGTTTGACAAGTTTGGAAAGGCCAAATGGAGCATTCAGCCTAGGGAAAAAGTCATGAATCTGATGCTAGGCCACAAGGAACTTAGTAAAGAAGCCTGCCTTGTTTAGATTCGGCATGAAAATCTTCTAAGGAGAGAGTCGCCAAGGCCCCAAGAATGTCATGGCAAGTGGGATTCACCTATAGGTCCCTATCAGCAAGACATCGATCATTGTCCCTATGACAAAAGGATATTCATTTCAGCAGAAGTTCTTTTCTCTAGAGAGAAGTCTTGGCGAATGCATCGGGTCTCAGCGACAAAGCAAAGAAGGATCCCTTCGGAAAATGTAAGTGGGCTTCAGGATAACCTATAGTGCTCGGTGAAAGGTCCCAGCGGAGAGGCAAAGTCACACTGACTGCATTCATTCGGGGTAACAAAGAGTCTCAGAGAGAAGTCTTAGTGAGGATGGAATGTCTCATCGATGGTGTTGATGTCTTTGGTATAACTCTTGGTGACAGATGGACACTTCAGGGTAAGTCTTTCAGCTCGCTAAGAGGTCTCAGCGACCCAGGAATGTTTTGGTGACAACGAAATGAGCTCAGAAAATGTCTCCCCAACAAGAAGAAAGGCTCTCAGCAAAGGTAAATGAAGTCACCATGAAGTCTCAGCAAAAGCAGAAGGTCTTACTGAAAGGATCCCTTCAACGTATGTAAGTGGGGTTTGCCAGGAGGTCTCGCCTAAGGATAAAGGGAGCCTTCCGTGTAACAAAAGGATCGCTAAGAAGTCCTGCCAACCGAAGGGAGTCTTGGCGAAAAGAGATGTCACCGGGGAGACAGAAGGGAGTTTGGCGAGAGGTCTCAGCGACCATTAGTGACTACCCCGAAAAGAAAGGAGATCGCCAAAAAAATAAGGAGGCATAGCCAAGAGTTGGAACCTTTGCAATGATGTCTCGGCGATCAAGAATGTCTCGCCAAAGGCCGGGGGTCTCGCCCAAGGAAAGTCAAGTCAGCATGATGTCTTGGTGACCGGAAAGGGTTACGCCGATAGTGTTTCACAGGAGAGTTCTCGGCATAAAGCTTCCTCTTTGGCGAGATGTCTTCCCGAAAAGATGGGATCTTGCCGATAATATGATGGGCTCGCCCAAAGATAAGAGGCTCAGTGAGAGGTCTTACCGAAATAGCAGTGTCTTGTCAACTGAAAAGGAGCTCACCATGAGTTGAAGCCATCGAGATGAGGTCTTGCCGACCCGATGAGATCTCACCAAAAGTCGAAGGAGCTTGAGCCCGGAGGAGAAGAGTCAGATTGGGGTAAATGAAATGAGCTCACCATGAGGTCCTGCCAACTTAGTAATGTCTTTCCGACATGGATGTGCTCATTGAGGGCATGGGGGCTCGATAGAAGGTCTCCCCGACCAAAGAAAGTCTCCCCAACCATGAAATGGGCTCACTGATAGTATATTTCCTACGACATGAGCTCTCACCGACTGTTCCATGATATGCCGATAGCTGCAAAGACACATAATTTCATCGGTGAGACACTTCCAGTGTCTCACCGAGATGCAATTCTAACTGAAGGAGTTTTGACCGCCTACAGAGTCTACGTGGAGTAGGCTCAATCAATTAGAGAAAGCCAAAGCAAGCTGTGGTAGCGAAACCAAGTTCTAGGAGAAGGTGATTAATAGAAGGAAAAGCAACATGAGCTCAGGAGAATTCAAAGCAGCTCGACTGAGGGGAATTCAAAGAGGGACATGATACCAGGAAGTGAATGTAGTGGTTACAGAAAGATCAAGAAGGTTTTCGTTGAAGGCAACCTTTCTTCACTGACATAGGCGGCATGGACACGCAAGATGCAGCATTAAATTCAATAAAAAGATCTAAGGTAGATCTTTTTGAGCCCTGATATTTTGTAAGCCCTAAGGGGCCAACACAGTTTGATATATAAGGCATTTTTTGCCTTTTTGTAAGGAGTTATGATTATACACTCTGAAAAGTTAGTGATTTCTATCAATCCTTTCTCGACTAAATGTATTTTTTTTGTAACTCAACTGAAATATGGAATGCAAAATAGATTTCACCTTGAAAACAAGTACTAATGCTCTTACCACTCTTATTTCTGTATGTTAGCTTATGTATGTATTTCTTTAACAGTTTTTTCTAAATTTGTATTCATACCACAAATCTGTGAAGTTTGTTCCTTCCTTCTTGAGATATGTATGTAGATCAAACCTATCAAGAGTGATGCATAAGTCTAATGGGGTTATGTTGAGTAAGTAAAATAGTTGCAGTCTAGTTTCCCCAGTGTGTTTGTATCTTGTTTTCTTTTCCTAATTTCTTATCAACTCGGTGTATCACCATAGTGTTAGCTTTATTTTATGCATTATCCTTCTCCCTTTCCCTTCAAAGAATCAGTAGTTCAGGTGATACCCAAAGGAAGTTGGCCTTCTCCAGAGGTTGACCTCTGCTTACAAGAAACCCACATCTTTGGAGGTCTTCCAATGTTACACTAAGGTGTTGAACATCAGGTTCAACAAGGGTGCAATTTCAGGTGATAACATCAGGATTTTGACAAAGTATAGATTTTATGGGTAGATGGAGGTCAACTTCCTACATGTTCAATTCATGATGTATTTTCCATTAGAGACAGATAGCAACCATTTTTTGGTTTGTTAGGTGATTTCATGGGAAATTGGTCTTATAGGTATTTTTATGTGAATCAGATGTCTCTTCAAAAGGGTGAGAGTCAGTAGTCAACCAACTCCTTGCATGTACCCAATGGAAGTTAAAGACCCTCAAATTGAAGTTTTATGGGAATCTAGGTGGATTTTATATCTTGCAAAGGTTTTGAGGTGATGTGGATGTTGAACATCTAGAATACTTAGAGGGGGGTGAATCAGTATTCCATAAAACCATAATAAAATCCATCTAACCATTATCACAATTATAACTGAATTAGCAAGAGGGAACATAAAAACAAATCAATACAACCATACACATGAACACCAATATTTTTACATGGAGAACCCTAAAAGGGAAAAACCATGATGAGGGTTAACTCACAATATATTATATCCAGATACAAAATATTACAGGGCTCATTTCTAGGACTCACTGTCCTTAAAAAGGTTCACTGCTTGAGTACAAAAGATGGCTAACGGCCAAGATACAAAGATAGAGGTTCACTTCCAAAAGAATAAACTGATAGGATGCACCTTCAATGTGTAGGGTTCAATTCTAATGAAGCTCAGAATATGAAGTACTACCTCACACAATATTCGCTCAACTAAACTGCACTGATCCATAGCTGATAAAGCATTTAAGCTCAAATCTTCACATACCCCTTTAATCCTTTTTGTACCTTTTCGATCCTTCTCATCTCTTCTCATTCACCTCTCATATATACATACAAGTATATCTTATTCATTAATCAGGTTGGCCTAATTAGATGAAAATAAAATAATCAAAACTCTCTTTGTCGGCACCATATATGATTTCAACATTTTATCCATGTAGTGCATTATACCAAGTCAGCTAACATAAATAGTCTCTATAATGTATTGCATACGCTGATTCAGCCAAGACTAGAACACATTTCTCCAAACCAACAAGTAAACCTCAAAGAAAACACCTTCCAAATCTTAGAACACATTAATTTCCCATCATACCACCAACATATAGACAACCAACAAAATTGTAGCATAAGAATGTTCTCTTTGATAAAATGCAGAGTCTCCCACATAGTATGCCAAGCAAGAAACAATAGTAGAATAAAGAGTTGAACTTTTTTAGAGATAACTTTCTTCTCACAAAAACATACATCTCAAGATCCAAGATATAGTTTTCTAAATGAGTCATGATAACATGGTTAAGAGATTAGAGTCATATTAGATCTTGCAGTGAAACCCAAACTCAAATACCAACATACTGATCCATCACAAAAGGGAATTACCGACAGAGAAAAACTTCCAGTAAACCAAGTATACTTCCCATATAATTATTACCATATTGACATCAATGACAACATAGTAACAACCAATCATAAACCATCCATACTTCATGCTCATGTTGCAAGGCTTCCATAATCCCAACAATCTCCCCCTTTGGAATTGATGGCAACATGCATTCAACAGAAAACATTTTCAAGTATACTGCAATTGAATATTTCAAATACTCCCCCTATCAAAACTATTCTTCACAAAAATGTTTTTCCTTTATTTCTCTATCTCTCCCAATCTATCTCTCCATATCTCTATCTCTCTATCTCTATATCTCTCTCCCTTTGACATCAATGACAAAGGAAGGGGTCTGGTATATATGTGTATATGCATAAAAAATGTAACCAAAAAGATATGAACACATAACTGAATTAACCTGAAGAAGAATCTCTGAGACTCTCTAGGATGACCTTCCACGAGGCTTTTCCTTCTTCCCATGAACCTTTTTCATTTATAAGAGTCTTATGAAATAGCTCTTGCTTAGTTAAGGACTCTACACCATCTGCTAAAGTATTGGGACTAAGATTAATATCTAATAATTCACCAATACAACCAAGAGCACTAGAAATAAAAGTGTGTCTGAGTTTAATCATGTATATAAGTGCCACAAACTTTTTGATAACTTATGTCCTTTGATCTTGTAGAGAAAATAATTTTTCCTAAAGTTGTACAATGTAGGACCACCTCTGACTATCTTTGTCTTCTGCTAACCTGAATGTATTTTCCTGAGTGCTCATCTAGGACTCACTCATCCTGGTCTCATTTCTTATATCCAGTGTACTGCCATACCAATCTAAGCAAAAAGAAAGTAATTTTTGTGCCTCATCTTCACAAATTTGTACATTCTCCAATTCCTTCATCACTCAATTTTTTCCATTTGCACAATTTTCTTTGATATCTTCCAAATTTCCTTCATCAAACCTAATTCTAGCATTCACTTCAAGTCCGAAGATGTAGACCTTCAAAGAATCAATCATGCCATGGGGATTCTCCACAATAGAAATAGATGAATCAAAATTAGCACTAAGAATAAATTTCTACAATTCTTCCAAAACTCTTTGAATATTTATTCTTTCATGCTCATGTTCAAACTCACTTCCTTTAGCAACTTCTTGCTTAACAACACTCTTCCTTTTCTTCCTTGTTCTGGTCACCCTACCAGAGGTACCTTCTATATTGAGATTTTTAGGGCTTTACAAAATAATTTTAGAATAATTATAAACTTCAGCCTCTAACACTTCATAATCTAGTTCAAATATCTATACCAACCTTGATTCAACTACTTCCATGTGATAAAAATCTATAGAAAATAAATTCTATGCTTCTAGAGTACCTTTCAACAACACTTACTAGAATCCTAAACCTTCTATTCATCCTCATCTGAAATGTTACAAAGAATGTAGCAAGGGAAGTCTCTTGTGCATTCGAACTATCGAGATTTATCATGAAGTTCCTGATTTGATGGGAAATAGGCTCTAAATTTGACCATTCTATCCTTCCTATTATTAGTAATTCTCTCAAAAAGTAAAAGAGAAAACAAACAACCAAATTTCCATACCAGAATATATTCTTCTTACTCTTCTTAATTTCCTTTAAATTCTTCAAAAGATGTATTCAAAGTAATTCACACAAGTCATAATCCATACCTCTTTTAACCATCTCAAAAATAGTATGTACAGTAGCAGTAGAAACTGTGAGGTCATTGTTAGGAATACAAACATTGTGACTAATGACCATAGCAACATACTGTTATGCCTTGCATAAACACCCCATTTTATTTTGGAACAAAATGGGTCCCCCTTTGTTTTTGTTCATCTTTGGTTGTTTGTTTCAGTCTTTTGAGTTGTTTTTTTTCTCCTAAGTCTTTATTTTGCTCTGTCGAAAGTGGAGCCAAAACCAAATCTAGATTCTGAACTTTTCACAAAGTTTCTAGCTTGGATTTTATTTTGACTCCAAGTTCACCTTCTCTTTTGTGTTTTCATTCGTTGTCTATTCGTTTCTTTTGCACTCTTGGGTCGGTTTGACTTTTGAGTTGTTTGTCATTTTCCTTCTGTTTTGTTTTTCCCGAGTGGAAGTGGAACTGAGATTGGAATTGAACTTGGAACTTTTAAAAATTCCAGATCTTATTCTTGTTTCGACTCTGACTTCACTTGTTTTCTTTGTCCCTTTGTTGCTTTGGTGTTTAGGCCAGGTTCAATTTCTATTTTGGTCCTGCTTCCCTTCGTGCTTGTTGTTCTCATTGTTTCTTGTTCTTTTGTCGGGATCAGAGCTAGAATTGGAACTGCACCTAAAACTTTGTAAAAGGTTTTCAATTCAATCTTGGTTCTATCTCTTCCTTCGATGTCCGTGCTTGCTTGTTTTTTCCACAAGACCAGAATCGAAATGGAATTTGGGTGAGAAGGC
The DNA here is from genome assembly GCA_007258455.2 of Sequoia sempervirens. Lineage (NCBI taxonomy): Eukaryota > Viridiplantae > Streptophyta > Pinopsida > Cupressales > Cupressaceae > Sequoia > Sequoia sempervirens. Next base: position 12,884 of record VDFB02040997.1, read on the forward strand.
GTTTCAAAGTTTTCTTGTTCTAGTTCATTCCCGACTCCATGTCTTCCTTGTTGACGACATTCTCAGGAGTTGACTGTTTGTTCACTTTGTTCACTCTGCCTCCGACCAACCACATTAATGGAATTAATTGAAGCATCTTCGCACACACGAATTGATTTTAAATCTCTAATTATGTTTAACTAGCTCATTATCTTTGTTATTTGGGATGTTTAAGTGAATTAGAGCCAGGTGGACCTTGAGACGAGTGATTTGATTGTAGAAGTGAGTCGCGGAGCAAAACTTGGTTGGATTTTTGTCTTTCCTTGAGAGCATTTTGAGGTAGGGTTCTTCTCTTTTTTGTTTTCTTGTTTTGTGTTGTTTCATTTTTATGTCATCATGTTCTGGTGCATTCATAGAAGGTTTTCTTCTGAGAATTCTTCACTTGTTGTTTCTTTGTTTCTTTGTTTTTTTTTCTTTTCTTCCTTTTCCATTTTGTTTTGTCATTTTTTTTCTTTTTTTCCGTTTGATGTCACTTTCTTGACAAGTTGGTTTTATCATGCCCTAGTTTCTAATTAGGGCTTCCATTTGCAGGGGTTTTCTGTACTCTAAATGTTTGAATTTGTCTGGAAACCCTTTTGATCCCATTCCCATGTTGACTCTATGTTTTCCATGTTGGGTTTTTATGATGCCCTAATTCTCAGAATCAACATGTCGAGCAATCTAGGGTTTTCTCAAAAACTTTTACAAAATGGTCTTTCCTGGTGTTTAAATTGGTTTTAGTATGGTTGACCTAGTTTGGGGGTTAAGCCTTTCTATTTTTTATTTCCTCATAAGCCCATGTAACATAGGTTTTAAAATCCATATGATTGTTCCTTTGGAAAGGGCCTATGTTTTGCATATTGAATTGGTGGAGTTGGACTCAGGAATGGGCTCATCTCGAAGTTGTTTTCCATTTTTACTAGTTCTTAAACTAGTTCTGCTTCTAGTCATTGTGGTTTTAAATCTTTCTACTCATCCTTGAGCGGAATCAGAGCAAGGGTGGAAATTGAATTTGGGAACTAGCATTAGTCTCTGGTTTAGTTCCTATTCCAGTCTCAGTTCTGATCCTCTCTTGGTTCCCATTCTGGTCTTGTTTTGGTTCTGACCCTACCAGTGTTGAAATACCATTTATGTGTCTTATTCTTGGTGTTTCTTTGGTTCTAGTTTCGATAGAGGTAGGTATGGAGTGATGTATTATTTTCCGTGTGTTGATCATCTAACATAGGATTTTATTGCAAATATTAAGAAATGTCTAGAGTTTCAGATGGCGCTTCTTAGAGGAGCCAACCTGCAGAAACTTCAAGGCAGGGGGCTAGGCCAAAGAAGATTAAAGTGGAGTAGCTCCCCTAAACTTTGAGGTGTAAACATAAGGAAACTACCCTCACCACCAGTAAAGTTGATTATGATTGGGCTAATATTACTAACATTAATTTGGGTCCTTTAAATTATGAGGAATTATATGAGGAGACATTTAGTCAGGATGTGGTCGCAGGAAGAACTGAAAGGATTGTTCAATCAAGTTTGGCCCATGTTGCACTCTTCCCCTTGTCTGTCCAATGTCTGGAGTTGATCCTTGTAGCATCTGGAGAATAAAATCCTACTACTAGGTAATGTGTGGATGTGAAGGGAAATGTTATCATTGAGCTAACACCACAAATGATCAATTTCATGTTTAATCTACTTGCTCCCAAGAATTCGAGGCAACTAAATGAACCAGAGGCATTGAAGTTGTACAATGATAAGAAGGAAGCCAACAAAAATCATATGAATAAGACTTGGATGAGAGTAGAGAAGAAGTCTCTCACTAAGCTTCATGATCAACCTAAAAGGGTAGACTTCTACAAGGAGGTTGGGGACATAATAATGATCCTCTCAAGGGTGTTTGGAAAGAGAGATGCCTTTCAATTTAAAGAGTGGATGTTTCCATTTATCCAGACTATCTTGGATGGAAAACAATAGTTTGACTGGTCGATGGTGGTGTGTGAGAGTATTCATAATCAAATGTTGAGAGTGAGAGAATCCAAGAGTTTCTTTATGACCTCTTATGTAGTCTATGCAACTACCAAAATGGGAATTTTTCCTAGATTGAATGCAGTGGATATATTGGGAGAAGCTCAAGGGAAAAATAAAGTATGGAACCACTATGACCAGCTTACCTTGCAAACATCAGAGTTACATTATATGAGGGTTAATGATGCATTCCTTTATGTCATCATTAATAGACTCACTGGTGATGTTGGTTATAGACTGAGCAGGGAGGCCATGGCTTTTATTGCAGAATGGGGAAATTGGTATATTTAGAACCCCAAATTTACCTATTTTAGATTATCTAGTTTTGATGGCCACCCTCACCAACTTCTAGGTGTTGTAGCAACAAAATTATACTAATGGAATTCATATATCAGGCTTTGAGGGTTAACTTTAAATCTGGCACTAAGCACAAGACCAGTTGTCATAAGTTTCCTATGAAATTAGGTGAATATAGTTGTTCACACATTGTGTTGGCCAAAGCTACTTGTGATGAACTAGTTTATTTAAAATTGGGTTTATACACTTCCACGAAACATTTTGATCCTAAGCATAAGATGCAAGCCTTGCTCCCTAGTGTCTTTGATAAGCATTTCAATCTATTAGAGGACTTCTAGTTAGATCTCCAAGATGAATATGATCTTAGGAAGAGGAATTATGAAAGATTTCCTATCCCACTCATGGTGGAGTTTGGAATAAAGGAGGACATTCCAGATACATTGTCTGATGATGAGGTAACTTTGGATCCCCAGTATGATGCAAATATTATAGGATCCAAGGATCTTGATCTAGTGGATTGGAATGTTGAAGAATCTATTGATATAAAATAGGTTGTAAGACCAGTCTTGGATAGAAGTGTGCATTAGGTCAGCTTGAGGATTAATCAGTCGAAGGCTTTTCCATCTAAGAAAAGAAAAACTATTGGAACCACTCAGTAAAAAAGGACAACAAGGAGAATTCCTCCTAAGGAACCCTTAGAGTTTATTCCTTCTAATGAAGAAGAGGAGATGGTTTCCCAAGACCTCCCAGAGATGCAAGAAGGAGAAACTGTTGCAGAGGCCGATGCTTCTACATCTGTTGCAAAGGAAGCATTCACTCAACCCTGTTGATCATGTTTCCTGCACAATAATAGCTAGATAGAATATGATATCCTATATCTCTTGAAAGGTAAATCTCTACCGGAAAGCCTCAAGAGATAACCCCAAGGTCTCTAATGTCAGGTCTTGACAGTGCATAAACAACTTAGTAACGAAATGTGAAAATGTTGGTAATCACAATGGGACCTTACTACAAGCAAAATGTTGAATCAATTTTATCAGATCTAACAACCTGATGGTGCTTCAATCCTAGATTTAACCCAATAATCAAAGAAATAAAAAAGGATAAGGGTTTCAGAGAGAGTTCTAAACCTAACATTACTCCTAAGATCGATAATGAAAGTAACCAACACTCGAATGGACCAATCCCTCTAAAACCGATCTCTGCTTGACCAAGATAAATCTACAATCTCACAAAAAATAGTGTAATCTTCTGAGGTGTTAATATTTTCAAATCATGAACATTCATTCAACAACCCTTTTTGCAGTTGAAATGAACAAATCTTCACAATCGTTCTAGGAACACGGAATATGAAGTCTAGGCTAACTTTGCAAAGCAACTAACAATCAGTTGGTTGCAAAAAGTATGGACTGAAGGATTGCTGCAACATTCAAGTATTCAATCACAAACACTATTAAATCAAATCTAATCTAAACATGAACCTTCTCAAAGCAATTTTAAAGATAGAATAAAAAGAACCATGCAAAACAAAAGAAGACAAGTATGGCACCAAATCACAATGTCATTTCTTGTATTCAAATTGTCCATTGTAGTAACAATTCCAGATTTCTTTTACAACATTTTATTAAGAATACCCACTTTCTACTAACTACCTCTACTTCTAACTATTTTTCTCTCTAACCATCTAACTATTTCTAACCGTTCTAACTATTCAACCGCTCTAACTCTTTCTAAATGAGGCGACATGCCCAATATATAGAATTCCCCAGAAAATGTCAGCCAAGCAAGGGTTCTGCAACATTAATGGCACAACAAATCAGTTAAGGGAAACCCATGGTCAGTCAAATAAGCACTAAATGCAAGTCCCATCCAACTCGGCCTGAGATCCACAATGTAGTTCGGACTGATGTGCGGGAAGGTAGTAGGGAGGCACAAATTGCACTGCAGCCTATCATTATCTCCCTTCCCTATTATCTCCATTCTGATCTAGCTCTTCATGTACTTTCAAGAACACTACATCCAAGTCTGTCATAGGTGGTAGGGGCAAAACCCTAAGTCGATTCTCAATGGACGCAATCTCCTTTTCTTTGACCGCTTGGCCGACTTACCCCAGTTCGCTTTATATGCCAAATACTTACCAATGACTACAAGGTAGGTGGCCGTATCATCTAGCTAGTGCTCGAACACAAAATCATCATTACTTGGTGCATGAACATCCTGCCGCCATTCTCTCAACTGCTCCAGATTCAAATACTTGGGTGTGATCTTCCTTCTTCCTGTCATTATCTCAAAAAGAAATGCAACCATCGTAGACACCGCTCAGGGTGTCATCAATGTGTCTTCTCTTTTTATAAATCTTCTTCAACACCCTCTACCTAATCCGCAGTGACTTTGTTCTCAGGGATCCTACTCTTAATGTCTAGCTTAATCTTCTACATCAGAAAATGAGGAACCAGCTACTGCTTTTCTAGATTTAGCATGCATTCGTCAAGAAAACCACGATAAAAACCATAGGAAACCAATGTTAATCCAACAATACATCGTTAGAATGCATCTCCTATAGCCAAAGTGCCACTAAATCTCATATCAAATGATCCCACAAATTTTGGGTTTTGGGGACATCTGGAGAATCTAAGCTAGAGAGGAATTTTGAGAAATTCCTGATCAATCGGATTCCAACAGAATAACCAGGAAACACCTACTTAACTATCAAATCTGATCATTTTTCATCAATAAATCACATGAGAGATCCAAATATGACATGAAATAATCATTAAATGCATCACAAATTATAAACGAATCCAATTATTTCATGTTCCCTTATGTTTCATCAAATTTCAGGGAAATCCGTGAGGGACGGACTTCCGCAAAGAACGGGCCAAAGAGGATTTTTGGGAAACCAGAGGGATGGCGGATTTTAGAGAAATCCAGACTTGATAGAAATATGTGGTTAAGGCACAATTCTGAACCAAACGGTGCGAAGGCAAGTACTTCGGCAAAGCAAATTTCATTCAGGATGAAGTCACGTCAAGTGGGGCACGTCTCGCCGAAAGCGAATGTGAAAGTCATGTCGATGAGAGACTTTCTTCGGTATAAAGTCACAGTGAATCGCCCTTGTCTTCTCTGACCACCAAAGTTTAAGTAATAACTTCAGCCAAACTAAAGTTTATCTATATGATGTCTCAGCAAACTTACCGAGTCTTGCTGAACGGCGATGGGGAACATCTCAATGTGACCAGCGGGTAGTTAGGGTACAGTCTCAATGACTTCTTTTTGTTTCACCGAGTAGTGATAGAACATGAGAGACCTTCAGTGTGAGAAAGATATGGTCACAATGAACAGATGGACTTAGGAGGGCTTTTGGTGAAGTGCTTGAGTTCAGCTAGAGGTCCCAACGAATACATTATGTTTCGTTGATGAAGAGTTCCATCGGCATAACCTCTTGCCGACGTTATGAAGTCACCTGACAGAAGATCTGGGCTCACCAAGAGGAAGGTTTCGCTATGAAGTCCTGGCGAATGTTAGGAGTCTCACAAAAAGTGAAGGCTTCGGCAAGAGTAATGAGCTCGCTGGAAGGTCTCAGCGAAGCATGAATGTCTCCTTGATAGAAGGTCACTCGACAAGAGCAGAATGTTCAGTGAAGGGTCCTGCCAAAAGGGGGAGGTCTCAGCAACAGAATGGAAGATCGACAAGATGAAAGGAGCTCACTATGAGCTCTTGGCGATGGGGTTTGTCTTGCTGACAGAAAGAATTTTGACATGAGAATTATGGTGTCTGGGCAACCAATTGCAAACCCACGAAGGGCTTTGGCGTGACACAGAAAGATCTACATGACATCTCACCGACCTCGAAGGGTTACAATGACTAAAATTCAGAAGGGATAGATAGTCCCAATTTCCTCTAGACACTGAACCAACATAGAATTTCAACCATTTAACTCAAGACAAGTCAGAGATGGACCTTTCCTAGAATTTCTCTTGCATTTCAAGCCCATTTTAAGATGACATAACTTGAAATGAGATTGCCCCCAGTCAGAAACCCTATTCACTTGCCATTAGCACACAGGCAAGCTCAGAACTCAGCTAGGAGATGACAAATGATGCAATACTAAACAACCCTAGCATGAAATAATCCAAGAGACCCAGAAACCAAGTTAGATATACCCCTCAAAGCACGCACAAAGCCAACAACGCAATTGACAGGATAGTCAAAAAAGGAATTTCAGGAAGCCGATGACAGGACAAAATTTGGGAAAATCCAGCCCACGCGAAAATCTGTGAATACTAAAAATCCTCAAAAAACAAGGGTCCAAACGGAGTCCAAGTAGGATCCAGGAAAATCCCACCGGGGCAGAAAATCTCGAATCCAAGCAAAAGCCCAAAATTCATCCAAAACTCAAGATTTTCAATAAATAACCTAGGGGAAACACTTAGGCATTCAAAATAAACATTTTAAGCAGGTGCCTAAACAAGACAAAACCTCAAAAGAAAGGGCCAAAACACCAAAACCGAAGCGAAAGAGGGTCCCTGCTTCCAGTGGGGTGTGTGTGCGAAAAACTGCACAACAAACCCCTTATTGTAGAATAACCAGGTGAGGAAATGACTACAAGAGCTCTCCACAAAGAAGTTGAGTTATTAAAAGATAAGGAGCCTGAGATGGTAATACATGATATTTCAATAGATTCAAAAGCCACCCCATGTAATAAAGAGGCTCATGTAGTTGCATCCCTTGATGTAACAGATGATGCAGGGACTGAGAATATATTGACAAAGGAGGACTAGTGGAAGCTCTTTGAGGATGCAAAAAGGGAAGTTGATGCCAAGGCACAAGCTGAGGCATTAGTTGAACAACAAGAAGATGATGCTAAAGCACAAGCTGTGTTATTGGCCAAGCAACAAGAATTGGAGGGCCAAGTTAAGGTTGATGAATTGGCTCAACAACAATAACAAAAGGAGAAGGAGCTCAAGATGTAGGAAGAAAGAGATAAATTGGTTTTTCACCAAAAAATCCATGACCTTGAAGAAGAGAAGGCTGCTCAAAGGAGGGAAAAGGTAGCTCTTGAGGCCAAACTCAAAGGACAAGAGGAGGCTCATAAGAAGAGGGAAAAACAAGAACATTTGAAAAGGGAGAAAGAGGCTGCTGAGATTGCTTTGCATGAGAAGAAGATGAAAGAGGAATGGGATTATGTTGAGGAGTTGAAGAAGCAAAGAGTCAAAGTGTTGGAGGAGAGAAAATTAGAAGAAGAACGTTTGAAGTAAGAGTTAGATGCCAAGAAATTGTAGGAGCAGAAATATAAGGAAGAGGCCAACAAGCTGATACAGGAGAGGGCACAAAGCGAGTAGAAAAATGTGTAGGAGGTTGACTCTCTGCCTCAAAATATAGTATTACAACCTTTGTCTTCCACTACTACTACTTCTTCTTTGGCTCAAGTAGTTACTACTCACATTACTCCTACCTAGTTAAAGCTTGAAATAGAAAGGAAGCAAATAGTTCAACTACAACCGTGGAATTGGGATGAAATGATGAAAGAGATTGAGAAGGAAAGACCCAATAAGAAGGCCAGGGTTCTCCACTCCACTAGGCTTACTAATGCAAGAGAGATCATTGTTGAGTGTGCAATACCAATAGTGGATAAGAACCAAGAGGATATGCAAATGATTGATTATCAATTGGGTGCAATTAATTTGGAAAGGCCTACAAGAAATCAACAAATGAACTTAATATATATTGTGGATTCCTCTACCAAGTCTTAGATGATAAAGGATAAGCAAAAGAAGGATAAGATTAAGGCTCAATTAGATTAATTGCATAGGTTTCTGAAGGAGGTTTCAACTCCAATCTCTCAACATGTTGCTGCCCCTGAATCACCAATCCTATTAACAAAGAAGGACGCAGATGATTTGGTTCAGATGAAGAGCAAGGTGGGAATGCTAGAGAAATGGTTGGATAAGCTCAATCAAGAAGTTGATAATGTTCTTGCTGATGGTTTGAAGATTCACAAGGCAGCTCTTGAGTTGGCAGGGGATCTAGATCAACGTACCAAAGATCTAGATAAGAAAGATAAGGAATATAAGGAATATGTTAAAAGGCTTGAGGACATTGATAAAGTACCTAAGTCAATTTTGTTTGAACATTCAATTCTTGAGGATAGTGCAAATTTTGTTGAGAAAACTATGAGTATAATAAGGTATAAATCCAAGGCTATTCATGTGCATCAAGATGAAGTTCAAGAAATAAGTAAGGATTGAACCAACAGATTGATGAATGGGGAGAAATTGCAGCCATTCTAATCAATCTAGATACTTCAGTTCAAGAAGGCATTTCTTTAGATAAGATGAGGGAGAGATGGAGGGGTAGATTTGAAGACATAATGCAAAAAGGAGATGATGGGGAAGATCTATTATTAGATCAGTTTATGGATATCAAGGAAGAAGCAAAGGCTGCTAAAAGAGAATTGATTAAGTTGAAGGAGGTAAGGAGGTACAAAAGTTGGTTTCAGCCGAATTAGGGAAGATCAAATTTGAAGATTATTGGTTGGATGGACCTGATTTGGGTACTCTTCAACAAGTGTTTGACAGCTATGATGAATATGTCCTTGAGCATGCAATGTAGGGATAAGTTGGCAACATAACACCTTCTCTTAACTGGACACGTCTCCTTTTCTCCTCTTTTGTAGGGCTTTCATGTGGATTCGACTCCAGTTCTCTTTTTCAGTTCCACCTTATGTTTTGAATGTCAAAATTTGTGTAATATTTTGCTCCAGTCTGCTAACTAAAAATTTCAATAGTTCAATTCTTCATTCAGTTTTGATTCCTTGATTTGTGGATTTGGATTCCAAATTGGGATGAATTCGTGCATACTTGACCTATATGTATTATTTGGTTCCATTTTGTAAAGGTTGGCTATTTGAAGCAATTTTAGCCACCTGATGATAGTAGACAAAAATAGTCTTAGGTTTTCATAATTGTTAAGCAGTTACTCTAAAATTTCAAGTAAATTTAGATACAGTTTTAAAGCTTTGTGCAAATTTTATTTTATTAGGTTGGACTTATTTGATGATTAATGATATATAATCAATCCATATGCCAGTGATTTTGTTGTGCCTAAGTGTTTCTTATTTGATGAAATTCAATAGAAGGAATTGGATTTAAGATTATTTCATTAAGTTATTTGTGAATGAATTGTTGTTACATCTATTTGATCTATGTTTTGATAATGAGTGAATGGTTTGTTTCAAAAGTTTATGAAGTTTTGGTGAAAAATTATGGTGATTGAATTAGCACTGTGGATGCATGAAATGGTATATATTATTGTATGGATTGTCTCATGTCATGGTTGTGATTGGATGAAGAAATACTCATTGTTGGTATGCATGTCTAGATGTTAAGAAATTTTATTCATATTCTCTTGGTTTTAAAGCTTTGATCTATCTTTTTCTTTTATTTAAAACCACAAACATAGAATAGTTGACTTCATGTAGTTTTGTTCCTAGCTAATAGAAAAGGCCCCTTGCAAATTATAGTTACATTGACCTCTGAGTGATATCAACATAGTTGAGAACCAACTATCAGGACCCTGGAAGTTAGATTACCATGTGTCATCTTTCTTTTTCAAGAGAAATAGAATAGTAATATTCTATTTAATGTTGTTGTGTTGCATTGACCATCAACACATACCTTATTATCAGATCAAAAATTGATCTCAAATCAATCTCCTTCCCTTCAAGATTCACACCGGTTACCTCAATTATCTCTTTCTCATCCAAAGCTTTCCATTTGGGAACTGGTCCAAAGGAACACAATCCAGTCACATATCTAATAGCTTCTCTAGTTATCAAATGTGCCTCTTCAATCCATAAAGATTCATCATAATTCTACTCAAAACTATTTGAATATACTTCTTCTCAAATTCAAACAAGGGGACTTTCCTCCAAACCTGCAACTTCTTCTCAACTAGCACTCTATAGGAATCAATGCTCTCTTCCAATTCGCTTTCCCAAAGCATGCTCAACTAAACTAATGACATTTCTTCATTCTTATTGTAAAAAAATGTATATATATCTTCTATGGGAAACACTCTCGGAGGGCTGCGAGAGAATGCACCAACAGACTCTTTTGACACATTCCTAAAAAAAATCTTCAAACTAACTTGCACTCTATCCGCACTACTTACAACCTTTGAATTATCCATAGAAATAAAAATGAAAGATTGTGCAAATAGGAATACCTCTGTAAATTCCAACAAGAATTGTATAGATATCTTGCTTATGGAGCTCATGTCAAATCCACTTGATCTCTTCTTCAAACCCTGAAACTTTGAATTCCTTTCTAAACTTCCTTTGCACACTCCTTTAGAAATACATAAGCCTTTTGAATTATTTGAATTTATTCCTTCCATTCTGAATTATTTTGCAATAAATGCTCCAACTTGTAGGTAGATTACCTCAAAAATTTTGTACGCCTCCATTATTTCAAATTCTACAAACTTCATCCTTCACACATGTGACTAAGAAAATACCTTAACTACATTACTACATTAAATATACTTCTATCATGATGTGACACAAGTACTGATGAGGGGGTTTATTAGATTTTCTGATAATTTCTCCCCCTTTGCCACTATTTTTCTTTAGAATTCGATGGGAGTATCTGTATCGGAGGTCAACATAGATAATACTGATAATTTTGATTCCTTTCTCCAAATCCTTTTCATTTCCCTTCTTTCTTTTTCTGGATCTATGATTTGATCATTCTTCTTCACCGAATACTTACTTTTCTTTCTTCTGCAGTTATTACTAGGGTGTTCTAGATTTTTGCACTTACAAAAAACAACATTCTTCTTTTCATTTTTCCTTTTATTCAACTTATCTTTACACATACTAGCTTTATATCCAATTTTTCAAAATAATGATAAAGAATCATTCATTTTACTTTTGCAGTCCTTTGCCTTATGACCAAATTTCTCACAGGAATAACAAACACCATTGAAAGATAAATACCTTTTAGCATTATGTCATTTGATGAGACTTCTTCTAGAATTGTTTCTTAGATCTTTGATTTGTCCATCTTTGCATTGAATCTTCTTACCAATATATTTCTTTGCTTTAGAAATCTATCCTTCCTCAAACCCTAAACCACTCTTATCCATTGTCATTCTTTGAGAAGTAATCAACTCATCAAGCATTGTCGAGCTTATCTTAAATTTTTCTTCAAAACTTCTTACCTTTTCCAGATTAGATCTCAAGATTTCTACTTCTTTCTCAAGCTTTAGCACTCATCCATCTTCATTTTAATTTCAATTTCTTGACATTCTTCGGTTCTTTTCTATTCATCCAATTGTTTCAGCAGGCTGGAGATAGTTTCATCTACCTTAACTAATAGATCACATGCTTCAACATTTTTATTTTGAAGATTTTTGATATACTCATTCATTTTCATCAAATTTTCCTTTAGATCTTCTATTTCTTCTAAATATTTAGTAAATATTACTTCTAGAGGAAAAAATTTCTCGTACTTAAATTTTGGGACCTTCCTCAAGCTGTTAGGATTCTTCCAAGGAACCAAGCTCTGATACCAATTGTTGAGAATCTAGAATACTAAGTGGGGGGTGAATTAGTATTCCATAAAACCATAATAAAATCCATCTAACCATTATCACAATTTTGTCTTAATCAGCAGGAGGGAACATAAAAACAAATCAATGCAACCATACACATGAACACCAAGATTTTTACGTGGAAAATCCTAAAAGGGAAAAACCATGGTGAGGGTTAACTCACAATATATTATATCTAGATACAAAATATTATAGGGCTCATTTCTAGGATTCACTTTCCTTAAAAAGGATCACTGCTTAAGTACAAAAGATGGCCAACCGCCAAGATACAAAGATAGTGGCTCACTGCCAAAAGATTGAATTGATAAGATACACCTTCAATGTGTAGGGTTAAGTTCCAATGAAGCTCATAATATGAAGTACTGCCTCACACAAAAGTTTCTCAACTAAACTACACTTATCCACAACTGATAAAGCATTTAAGCTCAAATCTTCACATACCCCTTTAATCCTTTTCACACTTTTTTTCTCCTTCTCATCTCTTCTCATTCACCTCTCATATATACAAAAAAGTATATCTTATTCATTAATTAGGTTGGCCTAATTAGATGAAAATAAAATAATTAAAACTTTTTTTGTTTGCACCATATATTATTTAAACATTTTATCCCTATACTGCATTATACCAAGTCAGCTAACATAACTAGTCTCCATAATGTATTGCATATGCTAAGTCTACCAAGACTATAACACATTTCTCCAAACCAACAAGTAAACCTCAAAGAAAACACCTTCTAGATATAAGAACACATTAATTTCCCATCATACTACCAACATAGAGACAACCAATAAAACCATAGCATAAGAATGTTCTCTTTGATAAAATGTGGACTCTCCCACATAGTATGCCAAGGAACAATTGTAGAATGTAGAGTTGAACTCTATCAAAGATAACTTTCTACTCACAACAAAAGACATCTCAAGATATAGGATATAGCTATATAAATGAGTCATGATAACATGGTTAAGAATTAGAGGCATATTAGATCTTGCAGTGAAATCTGGACTCAAATACCAACATACTGATCCATCACAAAAGGGCATTACTAGCAGAGAACAACTTTCGGTAAACCAAGTATACTTCCCATATAACTATTACCTTGTTGGCATCAATGAAAAAATAGGAAAAACCAATCACAAACCATCCATACTTCATTCTCATGTCGAAAGGCTTCCATAATCCCAATAGTGGATATACCTTGATGTAGCCAAATAACCTGCAAGATTTTGATGGGACTTGAATTTTAGCATAGTGATAAAACCTCCAAGGACCAAGATTTGAAAGCTTAACTCAAGTTTGATGGAGCTAATTGACTTACATATGATCTTGATGGAGGTTGGATTCTTGCAACTAATTCATTTGCAACTCTTGAACCTGCAAAGGTTAAATCATAATCATAAATTTATTGATAAAGTTTTTTCAATGATTGATAGCTACTAGATTTGATTTGATGATATTATGGATCAAATTTTCTTGGTTTCCAAGAGGAGATATGATGTCCATGCTTTATTTATTGGTCCATAGACACCCTTTTATTTAAAAAACTATTCCTAGAAGTTATTTTTAGTAGATTTCATGGGGGTATTTGCATTTATCTAATTAAATTCATCAATGTGTAATTTTTGTACTAACTTCTCTACAACCTATCAAATGTTGTAACAAGTCTCTTGATCTTCAGAACTTGATTTAATATTAATAAATATATGCTTTGAGATGGTTTCTAATGGGGATTTTTGAAGAAAATAATAACACCCATGCTTTATTAAATGTTGTCAAGTTTCATTCAATGTTGCCTTGCCTAGCCACATTTTTTGTAGATTTCCTAGGTATTTTTCTATTAGATCACTTGTTTTTTGTTAATACAAACTTTTCAAAAAAATGGGGATATATTTTCTTTATTTTTTATTGGATTTTTTCTTTATAAAAGAATCAAATCTCATAGGTGGAGGCTATGGTTTCTTTCTTTCCATGTTTTCTCTCTCTTCCTCCTCCCATTGGATATCTTTAAAATGGAGCTTGTTGCTCATTTGTAGGATGGTTCTTCTCGGTTCTATAGTATACATGCACGTTTCTTACATTTTTTCAACTGTAACTATCTCCAAGCCTCAGATTTGTTGGCAACACAAGGATAGACAACTGAGACGGGGGGTGAATCAGTTGTCACATAAATTAAACTTATTAAACTTATTCTTAGATCTGATAAATAAACATGAAAGAATAAACCATCACCACATCAGAAACACACATAACACCAAGATTTTTTACGTGGAAACCCTATTAGGGTAAAAAACATGGAGGAGGTTAGTTCACAAGATTATACTCTGTTAAAATTATAAAAGAATTATAAATGGGAATGCACATGCATTCAGGCACACTGCCTAGAGCTCACTCCTCAAATACAAAAGGATTATTGCCTAAAGGAAGACACACTATCTTACATAAACATTCAAATTACATCCATAATATTTTCAACTGAGAAAATATCATATGTTAATGCCTGATTATAGTTCCGGTTAAGCACATAAACTCTGCTCACTCTTCTTCACACTTCACTTCTACCTTCGAATGATTAGAAAATTATTCACACATAGGACTCACACATTATTCACACACACACCTTCAAATGATAAAACAATTTCTCATATATATCCACAACTAGGGATAACATCATCTACATGTTGGCCTAATAAAATATAAAATGTGTACAAATTGTCAGCCCAAATCAATAAACAATTTTCAATGTGCACCAACCAGTTTCGGCCACAACATGGTGAAGACCCAAAAAAAAATCCTCAAACATGAAACACGTCCAAAAATTATGCCTCAAAGATCCACAACAGGCTACAATCACCCTATCGGCCATAATCACAAAAAAATGAACACACAAAAGAAAATCACCATTCACGAGAACAACGATCAATGCATATGTACAACATAGATAAAGCATGATCTAGAAACATCCACAAGCATCATGAATCACCACAGAAGCATCCACAACAACTCAACTTACTAGAATCATATCATTTTCTTTCAAGAATACCAACTGAAGCAACAAAATAACTGTCAGAACAAAGATACTCATAACTCGATCAAATCTTCATGCAGATCTCTGAAACTTAATGTAGAAAAACTAGATATACTCAACAACAAACCCTTTAATCCACAACCACTTATCATCAACATACTGAGCTAGCCAACAAGCTGAACTTCACTACATTACTAACAACCTACAACTTATTTTATTATAATTTTATCAATATCCTCGACATATACAACCTTAAGGACATTAATTCCAATAGTGTTGACATCAATGACAACCACATATCAGCAACAACCAACAATCTCCCCCTTTGGCATTGATGGCAACACATGATGTGAAAAACACAATCAACACAACTTCTTCTTAACACTTTCTCCCCCTTAGATTTTGACTCTTTTCTCCTTAACTCTTTCACAGTTTTTCACATGACTCTTCTCCCCCTTTGAAATCAATGACAAAGATACATATTATCTTTCTCCATACAAGCTCTAAACAATATTTTTGAACATCTGACTACTCCCCTTGAGTAACATCCACCACAACATGAATCTGAGTCAAGATATGACTATGAAATGCACAGACTGATGCAAGTCAATGCATCTTAATTCTGATTAGGAGGGGTAATCACCCCTAGTTTCCCTCTGAGATACTCAAAAGTATCCTTAGGCAAGGGCTTGGTAAAGATATTTGTAATTTGTTCCTTAGTGGGCACATACTCCAATCTAACTTCCTTTTCACTCACCTTCTCTCTTAAAAAGTGAAACTTGATAGATACATGCTTGGTTTTTGAATGCAACACTGGATTCTTAAAAATGTTAATTGCACTTGAATTATCATAGAATATATCAATAGGTTCATCATACACAAATCTGATATCTTTCAACATCTGCTTCATTCACAATACTTGAGTACAATTGTTAGCAGCAACAATGTGTTTTTCCTTTGTAGTAGATAAAGAAATGGCATTTTGCTTCTCACTTAACCATGAAATCAACTTCTTTCCCAAGAAAAATGCACCAACACTAGTACTCTTTATGTCATTCACATCTCCTTCCCAATCAGCATGAATAAAGGAACTCAAAGTAAAGTCATCTTCTTTAGGATACCATAGGCAAAAATTAATTGTCCCCTTCAAGTATCTGAAAATCCTCTTCACAACTGTCACATGAGATTCTTTAGGATCAACTTGAAATTTTGCAACAATGCATACGACATTCATGATATCAGGTCTAGTTTGAGTCAAATAGAGCAATCCACCAATCATGGATCTATATCTAGTTTGATTTGCTTTAGGAGAATCATTATCTTGTGTCAAATTACATTCGGTCACCATAGGTGTACCAACTGACTTTGAATCTTCCATTCCTAACTTCTTTAGCAATTATTTCACATACTTGGACTGAGATATAAAGATTCCTTTATCTAGCTAAGTAATTTTCAATCCTAAAAATAATTTCATCTCTCCAATCATAGACATCTCAAACCCACTCTACATATCATCAACAAACTTCATGCACAAACTATCATCTTCTCCAAAAATGATATCATCAACAAAGACTTCAACAATCAAATCTTTATCATGATCAAGTTTGAAATACAAATTAGTGCCAGTAGTACCTTTATTAAATCCAAGCTTCAACAAATACTTGTCCAATCTAGCATACCATGCTCTTGGGGCTTGCTTGAGTCCATACAATGCTTTCTTCAATCAAAAAACCATATCTCCCTGATCAGTCAATTGAAATCCATCAAGTTGCTCAATATACACTTCTTCTTCTTCTAGTTCACCATTTATAAATGCTGACTTGAAATCCATCTGATAAACCTTGAAGTTTTGTAAGTAGCATAAGCAAGAAATAGTCTCACAGCTTCAATCCTAGCAACAAGAGAAAAAATTTCTTCAAATTCAATTCCTTCCATTCGAGAATATCCTTTACACACCAATCTTGCTTTGTTTCTAACAACTTCACCTTGCTCATTTAGTTTGTTTTGAAAGACCCATTTAGTTCCAATTAAATTTTTTTCCTTAGGTCTAGGAACAAGAATTCATGGATCATTCTTGTCAATTTGTAGTATCTCCTCTTTCATTGCTTCCACCAATGTTTATCTTTGCATGCTTCATTGACACTATTAGGCCCAGTCTTTGAAATCAGACAATATTCTTTTGCAATTCTTCTCCTAGTTTGAACACCTTTGTTCTTGTCACCAATAATATAATCTTCTAAATGTCTTAGTATTACATACCTCAGAGTCTTAGGATGTTCTTGAACTTCAGGCTCTTGCGATCTTACTTCTACACTTTCACTAGTTCCTTCCTCTTGATTTTCTTGATTCACCAAAATGATCTAAACTTGATTTGAAGTTTGCACTTTCTTTCCTTTATCTAAACTATCATTCTGATCATCTAAATCATATCCATAGGTTCTATATGTTCTAATTGTGTCTTCATTAACCTTGACATTAGCACTCTCAATTACTTTCCTCAACCTCTTATTGTAGCACTGGTAGGCTTTACTTTTAGTAGAATAGCCAAGAAAGATTCCTTCATCACTCCTTCCATCAAAATTTCCTATATCTTCATCTCTTTTGATATAGCATTTACTCCCAAATATTTTTAAGTATCTAACAATAGGTTTATGACCATACCATAGCTCATAAGGATTCTTACTGGTATCACCTTTGACTTGTACCCGACTAAGAGTGTAAACGACAGTACTCACAGCTTCTCTCCAATAGATATGAGGAACATTTCCTTCTAGCATCATAGTCCTAACATCTTCTTCAATTTTCCTATTCTTCCTTTCCACAACTCCATTTTGCTGAGGGGTTTGTAGTGTAGATAATTGTCTCTTTATCCCATGCATTTCATAAAAAGAATTAAACTCACCGAAAGTGAATTCACCACCTCTATCTGATCTTAGAAATTTAATCCTTAGACCTATCTCTGTCTCAACCATAGCCTTCAAATTTTTGAGTTTCTCCAGACCTTCAGATTTTTCCCTTAAGAAAGTAACCCACATCATTCTAGAATAATCATCAATAAGTATCATGAAATACTTCTATCCTTGTAAAATTTTCATTCTAGAAGGACCACACAAGTCAATATGCACAAGCTCCAACACTTCATTTGAACAATGTTGTTTTCTCTGAAATGAAACTCTATTTTGCTTCCCTAACTGACATTCCTTGCATATGGAATTAGTAGGTTTTATCAACTTAGGAAGATCTCTCACAACCTGAGTAGAACTTATCTTGATAATATTGTCAAAGTTTACACGACACATTCTCCTATGCCACAATCAACTTTCATCAACTCGAGCAATCAAAAAACTTTTACTAGCAGCATTCAAGTGAAAGAGATTACCTTTTTTTGTGTGCCAGATGCAATCACATTTTCAAAACTCTCCAATATTCTACACTTTCCATTCTTGAATTGAATATTGTATCCCTTGTCAACCATCTATCCAACACTTAAGATATTATGCTTCAAACCTTCCACATATAGAACATCATTATTATTATGTTTACCATCAATAGAAATGGATCCTCTACCATGGTTTACACTATCTTTTTCATCACCAAATATTACAACACCACCATCATACCTTTCCAAGCTCACAAATTTACTTTTATCATCTGTCATGTGATGAGAGCATCCACTATCAATCACCCATTCATCTTTTTCTTCAACTCTGACAACTAGGGCTTTCTCCACATTTGTGCAACTAGTAGATTTAGTAGGTATAGGATCATTTTCCTTGATAGCAATAAATACCCATTCATCCTCACTTACATTCCCTTTATCAGATTCATCATCTATCACACCTTCATTAGCAACAAAATAACACTTTCTTTAGAATCTAGACTTGCTAGATCTTGGCTTAGGAACTCTTTCTAGAAACCTTGATGCAAAATGACCTATCTTATTGCAAGAAAAACATTTAATAGGAAATTTCCCTTTATCCTTACCTTCTTTGGCTTCTCTCTTGACAATAAGTGCTTCAATCTCATCTAGTTTTCTCTCTTCTTCTTCAATCTCTCTCATTTCCTCATACTTGAACACCTTTCTAGAAGAACTTTCACCTAAATCATATCTCTGCTTATCCTTCCCAAAGATAGTAGCTTTGAATGCAGATTCTATCTTAGGAAGAGAATCACCAAACTCACTTAACTCAAAAGTAGTAAGCTTACCAATCAACATGTCTCTGGTTACATTTGTCACAGTCCGGATCTCCTCAATAGTAGTAGATTTGGCTTTGTATGCAGTAGGAAAGGATCTAAACACTTTAGCAAAAATATTTGATTCTTCCAATGTTCCACCAACATATCTAATACTACACACAAGTTCATTCACTCTTTGCATGAAAGAAGTAATGTTCCCATCATCGGCCATTCTCAATATTTCATATTTCCCTTTTAGGATTTGTAGTTTAACAATATTCACATATGCATCACCTTCATACAAAGTTTCCAAATTTTTCCAGATCTCATAAGCAATCTTTAGATCTATTACATTTGTCATCTTAGAATCAATTAGAGCACTCAACAATTCTTCCTTAGCCCTTATAATATACTCGGCATCCTTAATCTTAGCTAAAGTAGAAGGACCATTCTATGGGATGATATATCTATTCTTTGTAATTGTCCAGTAAGGTTCACCAATGCATCTCAGATGACACTTCATTCGAGTCTTCCACAAAGAATAATTTTTTCCATCAAATCTCAGACTATCCTTCTTATATGTCATCATCATGGATCACCTCAAGCTATTAAACTTCTTTCAAGGAACCTACTCTGATACCAATTGTTGGAAACATAAGGGCAAACAACTGAGAGGGGGGGTAAATCAATTGTCATAGAAATTAAACTTATTAAACTTATTCTCAGATCTAATAAATAAAGATGAAATCATAAACCATCACCACATCAGAAATGCATAACACCAAGATTTTTTACGTGGAAACCCTGTTAGGGTAAAAACCATGGTGGAGGTTAGTCCACAAGATTATACTTTGTTAAAAGTATAAAATAATTATAAATGGGAATGTACATTCATTCAGGCACACTATCTAGAGCTCACTCCTCAAATAAAAAAGGCTTACTGCCCAAAGGAAGACACACTATCTTACATAAACATTCATATTACATCCACAAGATTTTGAACTAAGAAAATAGCATCTGCTAATGCTTGATTATAGTTCTGGTTAAGCACATAAAATTTTCTCTCTTCTTCACACTTTACTTCTACCTTCGAATGATTACAACATTATTCACACATAGGACTCGCACATCCTTCACACACACATCTTCAAATGATAAAATAGTCACTCATATATATCCGCAACTAGGGATAACATCATCTACATGTCGGCCTCAATAAAATATAAAATGTGTACAAACTATCAGCCCAAATCAATAAAAAAAATTTAATATACACCAACCAACATTAGCCAAAACATAGTGAAGACCCAAAAAAACATCCTCAAACATGAAACACCTCTAAAAATTATGCCTCGAAGATCCACAACATGCTAAAATCACCCTGTCAACCATGATCATGAAAAACATGAACACACAAAATAAAATCACCAATCACGAGCACAACGATCAATACAGATGTACAACATAGATAGAGCATAATCTAGAAACATCCACGAGCATCATGAATCACCACAAAATCATTTGCAATAACTCAATTTACTAGAATCATATCATCTTCTTTTAGGAACACCAACTGAAGCAACATAATAAATGTCATAACACAGATACTCATAACTCGATCAAATCATCATACGAATCTCTAAAACTTAACATGGATAAACTAGATATACTCGAAAATAAACCCTTTAATCCACAACCACTTATCATCAACATACTAAGCTAGCCAACAAGCTGAACTTCACTACATTACTGACAACTTGCAACTTATTTTATTATAATTTTCTCAATATCCTCGACATATACACCCTTAAAGACATTATTGCCAATAGTGTTGACATCATTGACAACCATATATCAGCAACATCCAACAAGATCTAACAAAAATTGATTTCATTACCTCATCTCTTCCTTTTATTGACATGTTGTGTGATCTCTTGCCTTCATGTGTGAATGAGTACTTACTATTTCTATGTATTTTATATTATGTAAATTTTGTTTGCAGTAACTAACTATGGATTTCCTTCCCTTTTAGTGTCTATTATCCCTTACCTTAATTTCTTATAGGATTATGTAAATTACAGATATGTGTAAGACCTCTGTAATTTATTTATTTTATCTATGCTATGGTGAGTAAGGAATAAACCATTCTAAACATTGGTGCATCACCTCTCTCCATTTCAACATTCTTTCTTCCCCTTTTCCTTGACAATCAATAGAATAAGTTTAGGTTTTAGTTTTAATCAATTTTTTTAGTTAGATCAACACTTTGTACCTAGTTTAGAGAGGTAGCATTCCCTTAATTAGAAATTTTTACTTCATTAAAAAAGGTCCTACACCTTGAATTCATTCATTCAATAAAGGGTATAGTTTAGATTGATAATATTTTTTAGCATGCTTGGTGGAACTAGTGTGATGAGCTTTACTTTATCTTGTTGAGAGTTTGGTGCAATCTTAAGAGTTGCAATTTTTGAATTTATATTCTAGCACCTGGAAACTCTACAAATTTCAAGAGACCCCACTATCTTGACTTCAAATGGCTCTAATTATTCATAACAAGAATCCAAGCTAGAGCTTCATTAAGTAGTAATTTTAGTTTGTTGAATTATCAACTTCTATAGTTAGAAGGAGAAATAGAATCTCTATATCACTAGTAAGAAGGATAAATAGACTTTCTATATCACCATCTCCCAGAGTGGTGTATGATAAACTCCAAAGGTTGCTTGCACTACCTTCTAGGAGACTTTCCACTATCTCCTGCCTGGAACCTGCTACCAAGGGTTCTTTTTGAGCTTAAAAGACTGCTCTAGTCCTACTCCAACTCTTCTCAGAGAGCTTTCAACTTTGTGCTTTACCTTTGAAGTTTCAACACCTTTTGAAATTGCTGTCTCCTTTCCACCTAGAAGGATCTAGATGCTAACTCTATCCAATTTGTTTGAACTGCTAGCAGGGGAATTGTATACACTGAATTTATGGATTTCACATCCATTTGAAGCCAACATACAGGTTCTGCAATCTTCACTCCTACTGATTTGAAGAGTTTGCCTTTTGATGGGGCTAATCCTTGTAGCCCTTACCAGTCGGTTTTTGGCCTTTTTCTCTCAAACCTCTCACACAACCTAACAAACAAAAGACACATTCAGGCACCCTTTTCAAAGCTTTAAATCTTGCATTTGGTTTCAGACCTCTAACTGTTCCATACAACTGATTCCTATTATCTTGGAGAGGAGGCCTAATTGACCTATCTTCTAGGGTTTCACTATTTCCTCCTTCAAATGTGCCTATGGTGAATTGATGGAAGCCTTAATTATTTTAGACTATGAAGATACTATCCTACCCCACCTGGAGCTATACGGATTCCGTACAATGGTCACTTCCCCTGCCTTGGTTGTTTGGTTTTCACTCCCAATTCCCTAACCGGGCAGTCCTAGCTTGCCTAGGGTTTGGGATTAAAACTCATTGCTTGGTTCTTTATGTTTCCTACTGTCAAATAATTATAAAAGACTGAATCCACTCCCATATTCCACCAGTCTTAGGAGAACCCCGTGGTCAGTGGCTATGGGGGAGTCATTCCCAACCTAACTGTTCAAAACTGCAATAGAAACCCTCACAATCTAATCTATGAATAAAAAATAATAAAACTATTCTAAGAAACTTGAACACCAAAGAAAAGTGAATCAAAACTATTCTAAGAACACATTTACCATGATAGATCAGTAATTACAATGCCCTTGATATCACTGCTCAAAAACACACGGGATTTTCAATCATAGAAAATGCAGAAATCTATTCACTGTCTTTTTCTCCACACAACAAAAATTTGATTACAATCCTCTCTAACTGCTTGCCATGAGCCAATACATCTATCTTGGAGTCTTTTCCATCATTCGAGGGGAGACTGCTCGCCTCCAATCCCTGATTTCAAGGGAATCCAAACTAATTGAATTGCATGCAACCTAACAATGTTGCCATGCACTTTTGCAATATTCTGCAACTCCTTCCATCCTCCTGCATTTTAGGATCATTATCTCCTTGATCTCAAGCCAACATCTCTTTAACTATCCCATGGCATCTTCCAACAATGAGGATGTTGTGGTTACACATTAAAAGTTCATCCTTCCAACACACACTGTCCAAAGCTAATTAAAGCCAGAAATTTTAAAACATGACTAAACTAGGATGACATTTACGCTAAAGATTAATTCAACACACCCACTCAAGACTTTCAAAGGTCCAAATCACACATACAAACATCCTGATTTGGCCAGGATCAGGTACAAGCCAAAATTGTGCAAACCAAATTGGGGTTTGGCCTAGGTGCTCCTGCACCATCCTCCCCAAAACAGAAAAATTCAATCCATCCTTGGATTGAGCAAGTTAGGATCAACTCCCAACTTCTTGAACTCTACCTCCTTGATCCATACTGCATCTTCCTTAGGTTGTCCATGTCTTTGGATGAGGTGTTCTTTATATTCCTTGGTCCTGGTTTTCTTGTAAACTCTAGTGTCCAATACCTTATCAGCTTGCTTGACTGCAGTGGAGGGCAGTTTGAGTTCTTCTACATCTTGACTAACTTCATGGATAGTTTGATCCAAGTCTAATGGTGGTCCTTTGTAGTGTACAAGGTCTGCAATATTAAAGACAAGGGACAGTCCACTGTCATCTAGCAATTGTACTTTGAATGCATTGTTGCCATACTTCTCGAAGATAGGACAGGGACCTATCCTCTTCATTTGCAACTTGTGAGGAACTCCCTTCTGCAATCTAGCCTTGTTCAAATGCACCATCACTAGGTCACCAACATTAAACTAAACCTCTCTCCTATGCTCATCCACTTTGGTTTTATGTTTCATGGTGTTCTCTGCCAAATTTTTTCTAACTGTCTCATGAATTTCCTGCATTGCACAAGCAAAGTCATCTGCATAGCCACTTCCCTTGACTCCATCCTTCAATTCCCTCAGCTCAAAAACACCTCTGGGATGTAAACCATAAACAATTTCAAAGGGACTCTTCCCTGTTGACCTATTGATAGTATCATTATAGGAATATTCAACTTGCCCAATAATCTGATCCCATTGTTGTCCATACTCCTTGGTCAAGCATCTTAGAAGGTTTCCAAGTGTCCTATTCACAACTTCGGTTTGACCATCAGTTTTGGGATGGTATGCAGATCCAAAAGACAAATTGGTGCCCATCCTTTTCCAAAGAGTCTTCCAAAAATGACTCATAAACTTGGTATCTCTTTCTGATACAATGCTGATTGGTAAGCCATGAATCCTGACTATCTCTTTGAAGAAAAGAGAGGCTATTTGGCTGGCATCATTGGTTGTTTTGCAGGGCACAAAGTGAGCCATCTTGCTAAATCTGTCTACAACAACATACACACTATCCATACCTTGCCTTGTCTTGGGTAAACCAACTACAAAGTCCATGCTCAACCAACTACAAAGTCCATGCTCAAGCATTCCCATGGCCTAGAAGGGATAGGCAGTGGATGGTATAGGCCTGCATTTGAGGAAGTGCCTTTTGCTTTTTGACACACTACACAACTCTCTACATATTTCCTGACATCTAGGTTCATCTTAGGCTAAAAATAAAATCTTTGAACTAGTTCCTGAGTTTTAGTGATCCCAAAATGACCACTCAATGCACCATTATGCTTCTCTTGTATTAAATTTTCCCTAATAGAACCTCTAGGGACACAAAGCTGATTCCCTTTAAACAATAAGTCACTTTGCAAGGTATATTCAGCATATTTGCTATGGAAATGATTCTTATACTCAAGACATACCTTATAAATATCAGCAAAGTCTTCATCATCTGCATATAGATCTTTGAAGTGATCTATTCCCATGCTCTTCAACTGAATTTCTTAGATTGTGAGAACTCTCCTGCTCAATGCATCAGCCACTTTTTTGAGAGCTCCTTTCTTGTGTTTGATATTGAAGGTGTAAGCTTGCAAGTACTCCACCCATTTCATGTGTCTGTGACTCAACTTCTCTTGTGAATTCAGCAAACTGAGTGCTTGATTGTCTGAGTACACAATGAATTCTTTGGGAAGCAAGTAGTGCCTCAACTTCCTTAGTGCTTGGACCAATGCATACATCTCAAGGTCATAAGAAGAGTACTTCTTCTTGGCTTCATTTAGCTTCTCTGAATGAAAAGCCACCGGTCTGCCCTCTTGGCTAAGAACAGCTCCAATTGCTACATTACTTGCATCACATTTAATGGTGAATAGCTTCTCAAAGCTTGGCAACACCAAAACAGGTTGGGTAGCTATCTTTTCCTTCAGCAACTCAAAACTCTTGTTAGCTTGCTCATTCCATACAAACTTGGTTTTCATTCCTCCTTTAATGGTATCCAACATAGGAGCACAAATTGCACTAAACTGCCTTATGAATTTCCTATAATACTGAGCAAGACCATGGAAGCTTCTTACCTCTGTTGCTGTCTTTGAAGTAGGCCAATTGAGGATTGCTTCCACCTTGCTGCTGTCCATCTTCAAGTTGCCATGTGATAGCACAAATCCAAGGTACACCAGCTCTATTTTGATGAACTCACACTTTTCCAGATTGATCATCAGCTTCTCCTCCTGTAGCTTCTTGAAAATCAACTTAATATGATGGAGGTGCTCTTCTCTTGTTCTGCTATAGATTAGTATATCATCAAGATACACTACTACAAACTTGCCAATGTAGTCCTGGAGAATTTCATTCATGAGTCTCATGAATGTGGAGGGGGCATTAGATAAGCCAAATGGAATTACTAGCCACTCATAAAGACCCTCATTGGTTTTGAAGGTTGTTTTCCACTCATCACCCTCATGTATTCTAATTTGGTGGTAACCACTTTTTAAATCTATCTTGGTATAGTACCTAGCTTCACCTAGACAATCCATGAGATCTTCAATCCTAGGGATAGGGAACCTATACTTGATGGTTATCTTGTTGATTGCTCTGGAATCAGTACAAAGCCTCCATTCTCCTCCTTTCTTAGGTGCTAAGATAGTGGGTATTGCACAAGGACTGATGCTTTTCCTAATAAGACCTTGGTCAAGTAGTTCTTGAATCTGCCTAGCTATTTCCTCATTTTGCTGAGGTGTCATCTTGTAGGCTGCTTTGTTTGGAAGGGTAGCTCCTGGTATCAAGTCTATCCTATGACTTATGGCTCTTTTAGGAGGTAAAGTTGCTGGTTGACCACTACTTACAATGCTTTCATAGGTCTGAAACAAGTCTTGAATCTCCTTGGGTAACTCTTGCTTTTTAGCTGCCTTCTCTTTGCTTGCTTCTCTTGGCTTGATCATTACTGCATAGCCAACTCCTTCTCCTTCTTCCAAAGCTTTTAAAAACTCTTTTTCACCAGCTATGAGTAGCTTAGAACCTGCTGTTTGCACCTCTGTATCTTCTAACAAAGATTGAATCTTGTAGGTTACATTGTCCTTCTTGAAGGTATAAGAATTCTTGGCTCCATCATGCACAACTTGGCAGTCAAATTGCCATGGCCTACCTAGGAGCAAGTGGCATGCATCCATAGGTAACACATCACACAATACCTTATCTTTGTACTTTCCAATTGAGAACTCCACCCATGCTTGTTCATTTACCAAGACATGCTGACCCTTATTGGGCCATGTGACCTTGTAAGGATTATTGTGAGGTATCCTTGCCAATTTCAGTTTGCTAACTGCCTCCTCTGACACAATATTGTTAGTTGAACTTGAGTCTATGATGACCTTACACACTTTCCCCATCATCTTGCACTTTATCCTAAACAAGGACCTTCTTTGGCTTGGCTCTTCTTTCACCAGTTCCTTGATCAAAGTCCTTCTCATCATGAGATTCTCACCTTCCTCTGAGTTCAAGGGTACCTCAGGTTGTTTATTTGCTGTAGTAGTATCATCTTGAATCAGATTGGTTCTCCTATCTCCTCCATGAGAAGTGCTACCTTTCTTAGGACATCTATAAGATGGGTGTCCCAATTGGTTGCAGTGATAGCATTTCATGTTGGTGAAGTAGCTTCCTCTTCCTTGTCCACCACTTCTTCCTCTGGAGCTGAAACCTCTTCCTCTACCACCTCTACTAGAACTTCCTTCTTGTTGTTCAAAAAATATGACTTCTCCTTGGGCTCTTTATTCTGAGCTTCTTCCACTATAACTTCCTCTTTGTCCTCTATTGTCTTTCCCTTTACCTCTACCTTTGGGGGTTTTTTCCTGTTTCTTTTTGCCTTTCTCTTCTATTTTCAAAGCCATTTGATAGCATTGGCGGACTGATTTGAAGTTTACCAAACTCATATCTTCTTGAATAGACCATTTGAGTCCATTTAGGTACCTTGCTAACCTAATGCTCTCATCTTCAACCACTTTTGATCTAAGGCACAATTTTTGAAACTCCTCTGTATATGTTTGAACATCCATATCTTTTTGCCTCAGATTGTGTCTTCTCCTATGCAACTGGACTTCATAATCATTAGGGAGATAAGTTTGCCTTAGCTTGGTTACCATCCCTCTCCATGAAACTATGGGACCTTTTCCTTATTTCTCTCTTTCTGATTGTACAAACTTCCACCATTTGAGAGCTGCTCCTCTCAACCTTGACTTGGCCACCTTTACCTTTTGGGCCTCTATTATGCCATCACACTCAAAGTTATTCTCAATGCTCTCAATCTAGTCTACAACTAAATCAGGGTCCATTTGTCCACTGAAAAGTGGCACACCATCCAATGCTTTACCACTCAAGGCCTACAATGCCTTCAAGAATGGTTCCTCTGCAAGAACAGGATCAGGCTTTGGAGCTTCCTCCTCCAAATCCTCTTCTTTTTCCTTGGCTTCCTATTCTTCCTTCTGCTTTATCTTGTCTTTCACAGTATCTGTTGTCTCATGGACTTCATCCAAGAGTTTTTCCATCTGAGATATCCTTTCTCTGAGCAACCAGTTATCTCCCTCTTGCTCTTCTACCTTCTTTGCTAGCTCTACATTTGTCACCATGGCTTCTTCCTCTGGTGTATTCTCTCCTACTGACTTAGTGGATTGGCTCATTAATCACAAGCCTTGAATCAAACTTTCTCTGATACCAATATGGTGTATGATAAACTCCAAAGGTTGCTTGCACTGCCTTCTAGGAGACTTTCCACTATCTCCTACCTAGAACCTGCTACCAAGGGTTCTTTTTGAGCTTAAAAGACTGCTCTAGTCCTGCTCCAACTCTTCTCAGAGAGCTTTCAACTTTGTGCTTTACCTTTGAAGTTTCAACACCTTTTGAAATTGCTGTCTCCTTTCCACCTAGAAGGATCTAGATGCTAACTCTATCCAATTTGTTTGAACTGCTAGCAGGGGAATTGTATACACTGAATTTATGGATTTCACATCCATTTGAAGCCAACATAGAGGTTCTACAATCTTCACTCCTACCGATTTGAAGAGTTTTCCTTTTGAAGGGGCTAATCCTTGTAGCCCTTACCAATCAATTTTTGGCCTTTTTCTCTCAAACTTGTCACACAACCTAACAAACAAAAGACACATTTAGGAACCCTTTTCAGAGCTTTAAATCTTGCATTGGTTTCAAACCTCTAACTGTTCTGTACAGCTGATTCCTATGATCTTGGAGTGGAGGCCTAATTGCCCTATCTTCTAGGGTTTCACTGTTTCCTCCTTCAAATGTGCCTATGGTGGATTGATGGAAGCCTCAATTATTTTGGACTGTGAAGATACTATCCTACCCCACCTGGAGCTATATGAATTCTATACAATGGTCACTTCCCCTGCCTTGGTTCTTTGATTTTCACTCCCAATTCCCTAACCGGGCAGTCCTAGCTCACCTAGGGTTTGGGATTAAAACTCATTGCTTGGTTCTTTATGTTTCCTACTATCAAATAATTACAAAATACTGACTCCACTCCCATATTCCACCAGTCTCAGGAGAACCCCGTGGTCAGTGGCTATGGGGGAGTCATTCCCAACCTAACTGTTCAAAACTGCAATAGAAACCCTCACAATCTAATCTATGAATACAAAGTAATAAAACTATTCTAAGAAACTTGAACACCAAAGAAAAGTGAATCAAAACTATTCTAAGAACACATTTACCGTGATAGATTAGTAATTACAATGCCCTTGATATCACTGCTCAAAAACACAAGGGATTTTCAAACACAGAAAATGCAGAAATCTATTCACTGTCTTTTTCTCCACACAACAAAAATTTGATTACAATCCTCTCTAACTGCTTGCCACGAGCCAATACATCTATCTTGGAGTATTTTCCATCATTCGAGGGGAGACTGCTCGCCTCCATATCCCTGATTTCAAGGGAATCCAAACTAATTGAATTGCATGCAACCTAACAATGTTGCCATGCACTTTTGCAATATTCTTGCAACTCTTTCCATCCTCCTGCATTTTAGGATCATTATCTCCTTGATCTCGAGCCAACATCTCTTTAACTATCCCATGGCATCTTCCAACAATGAGGATGTTGTGGTTACACATTAAAAGTTCATCCTTCCAACACACACTGTCCAAAGCTAATTAAAGCCAGAAATTTTAAAACATGACTAAACTAGGATGACATTTATGATAAAGATTAATTCAACACACCCACTCAAGACCTTCTAAGTTCCAAATCACACATACAAACATCCTGATTTGGCCAAGATCAGGTACAAGCCAAAATTGTGCAAACCAAATTGGGGTTGGCCTAGGTTCTCCTGCACCACAGAGCCTGGTCTACTCACCCTAGTATCCTTGTTGTTTATTTAAATACAAATTTATTACATATTCCTCTAATGGTGAACCCAAGTAATAGAAAATTTGTGACCTTTAATGGAGGTGGTCCTCTAGATTTCTAGCAGTATGATGATATTCCTACCTTAGCACTAAAAATAATTCCATTTTTTACTAGTGAGCATAATACTACACCGACTCAATACATATAAGATGTTGCAAACATATTTTATATTTACCACATCACACAAGAAAATTTAGTTATTAGTATTTATTCTTCTTTAAAGAGAGAAGCCCTACAATAGTATAGAGGATTACAATCCAATTTCATTCATAATTGGAATGATTTAGGGGATAAGCTCTATGAATAATTCAAGGATAGAAGTGACCACCTCTATCTTATTGAACATATAACAAAAATCAAGAGAGAACCTCATGAGTTCATGATCTATTTATATTTTAAATTTTAGAATACTTGTGATAGAATCCCAACTATGGTAAAACCTTCCTCTAACACTACCTTCTTGTATTTCTTGAAATTTTTGAATAGTGACATAGTTGTAATAATTTAGTCCATGGGAGGAAGTGTACCACATGATTCTTATGATATTGTTATTTTTTAGAGTAATTAGGAAAATCGCCTAATAATTAATTATTCATTAATTAATTATTAGGCCCATTTGACTTTATTACACTTAACTAAACTTAGGAGTGTTTTTTATTATTAGACTGGGCTATATTTATGTCATGTTGTCTCATAACATAGGATTAGGACACTTGTCATGATATAAATTAATCCTCACCTAAGATTTAATTTAGGTTTATTTTTTCTTTTATAAAAATTCTTTTATCCAATTCAATTTAGAATTATTCATTCAAATAATCAATGCATAAGCCATCATGATTTTAAAGATCAAATCTTCTCTCATGGTTGCATAGAAAATTAGTTGCTTGTTCTCCCTTTTGATAGGATTTTTGGTTGAAAGTGATTTTTGGGATTTTTTGGGTTCACAATCAACTCCAACACTATAAAAGCTAATAATTGTTTGATACAAGCTAGTAAGTTAGCTTTGAGGCCCCTATTCCTATATTTCTATAGCTACCTATTCCAAATCAACCTACTCTCACTCCTCTTCTAGAATCTAAGCTTCTCTCATCTAATTCATCTTCTAGTCATTTTGATGATGATGAGGATCTAAAGATTCACATAAAGAAGATGAACAATATGTTGACTTCCTTTGAGAGGTAGTGGGATATTAAACCTTTCCAAAAATACAATCAAATTTACCAGCCAAATAGAAACCAAAATTGGAATCAGTCCTACTAGCCTAACAAATACCAAGGTACCAATCCAAATCTTCCTTTACAAGTTGTTCATCCTATACTATAAAATATCCTTATTGTTGGTAGAAGCAAATATCTTGTTCCAATCCAAAATAATATAGCTCAAGAAGTTGAGTGGTGTTATCCCTACAATACACCTCACAAATACTCTACTTGCATAGTTGGAGTGTAAGGACAAGATTTGTGTTGTAGCTTGGTAATATTGATTGTAATTGATGTCAAAAGTGTGCATAAGGTTGTATATGCTTTGGATATTGTTAGGTTGTGGAGATATCTAATGGTGTAGGTTAGTATTACAGTGATCTGGAAGAATCGGAGTTAGTTGACGTCTAAGTATGATGTGGATATGGATACACATGTCTTGATGTGTTTTCAAGATGTCTACAATGATATTTTGTCAATTTGGTGTACCACTCTTAGTGACAAGTTGCAAAAGTTTAGTCTAAGGCTTTCATAGTATATACTCTAAGACAAACACATGGTATTTTGGTCTACATCCTTCTATAGAGCAAGATCTAGTCTTGCAATTTAGAAGTTAAGTTCATTGAGATGTGAAGGTGTTATATCCAAAGTTTCATTTCAATAATCCTTTTGCAAAGAAAAAAGTGAAAGATTATTGGACTATGTTAGGGTAGTGCAAAATAATTCAAAAAACTTGTTGGAATACTTCACATTCCACTGCACGTGAAGTTCTAGTCAAGTGATTTTTAGGACATACTCAGTGATTTCTAAAGTATGTTATATTGATGTTTCAAGTGATCTAGTGCTCCACAAGTTCAATTTTCAAAGTGTTAGAGTGATATAGTTGGTGCTTAATCTTCATCAGAACAAGTGTTTGAATACTTGTGCTAGCAGAAGGTTGTGAATTTAAATTATATGAGTTTGTGTGGAAACTCCACATGTCTAAGGTATGAAATGCATGAAGATATTTCTTGTTTCTAGCATTGCACAAGTATTTGAAGTCATTTTGTGAAGTTATGATTTTTGTTGAGGTTGACTAAGGTATGTTGATGGCGTGTTCCACTAATTCAAGATTGAGCAGAGCTTATGGAGTG
>VDFB02041000.1:0-17761 GCA_007258455.2 Sequoia sempervirens
TGCTAAAGGGTTCATTCAAATTATATTATGTATGATGTTTTTTAATCTAAAAGAAATGTAATAAGTGCAATTAAGTGATCTATATGACTGATTATGTATGCAAAACCTAAGAAATATGCTATGTGGGAAAACCACAATGTGATATGCAAACAATGAAATAGGAATGAATATATGTAGAACAAAAAGAAATGAGTTGAATTAGAGTGCACCTAGAGGTCTGATGAAGAATTTGGAATCTTTGGAATGTTTTATGGAATTACAAAAATTCACCAGTGGGACTCATTCGCCCAAGGTAGTGAATTAGTCCTGCTTTTGATAAAAACTATGGCGAACTAGTTTCTGAGAGTTGGGATCTAGAATATGATAGAACTTAGATTTCCAGCCCTAACTTGGGACTCATTCACCACTGGTGGTGAATAAGTCCTCTCCCAAAATTCTAAGAAATCAAGAGACAACTCTACAATACCAGATTTGAGGATGTATGCTTTTTGGGTTGTCGAAGTCAATTATGTAGGAAACGAATAGAATACCTTCTCCAAGCTTGAAATATGGTTGATTTGACTTGAAACACCTACTTGACTCATTGACCACTCTTCAACACCTAAATACTTGTTAAATTTGTACGCAAAAGTATGCAAACACATAAGAAAGAGAGGGAAAATGGTTGAGGGTTAGCAAATAGGGGTTTCCCTTGGTCAAACCCCACTTTGGTAATCAAACCCTTAATGAAACAATGAAATGAAAGAGAATAATAAAAAAATAACATCCAAATGTTATCAACTTACCAAACCCTTGTTGAAGAAAATCTGAAGTTGTCAATGGATGCTTCAAAAATGCTTGATGAATGCTTGATTTGATGTTGTACAACGCTTCAATGCTTGAGTGAATGAAAAGATTGATTGGATGTGATGTGTGATTGTAAGAGATGTAAAATGAGGTGAAAATCACTTATTTATACAATCTTGTGCCTTAGTAACCCATTAATACCTCATCACAGGCCAACATCAAGTGATTTTGAATAAAAACCTTAAAGGAAATTTAAAATATTTTGAATTTGGAGACAGGGGGATTCATTCACCACCCATAGCAAATGGGTCCCACTTAGGACCTGAAAATGGGTATCGGGAATTAAGTCACATTTAATATTATTTATCAAGTTTACATTAAAAAATATACTTAATTAAAGATTATAAGAGCATAAAGGGGTCAAACAAAGAATAAGAAAGGTGTAAATAGTGAAATTATGCCTAGAAAAAGGTGAAATCTTGTTACAAGACTTTACAACACTTCAAAATAGGACTTTTTTAGTGATGAAAAGGTGATTTTTAGGTGAATTGTAGGGTATGTGTGAGATCATCATGGAAAAAACATACCCTTAAGAGGCAAAAAAATTAGAAAAATCAGAGTTAGGCAACTTGACGTAAAAATTTGAGTAAGTTATCTATATTATTTTAGAAATATGTAAGAATAGAATCTATAGAAAATTGAATGTAATTTCCAAACTACTCGGTTTGTTTAAAAAAAAAATCTATTTGGTGAAAATTTAAAATTTCAATGGGTGGTACTTAAATTTCAAGGAAAAAAATAAGTAGGTGTGTATCTGTCGATACCTAACCTAATAAGTATTAATATTTTTTTTAAAATATTTTAGATATAAGTAGAGGACTCATGTCCTGATGTGATGCTTTGTAATTTTTTAAAGTAAATAATTAATTATAGATTTTATTACAAATTTTTTAAAATATAAAAACTTCATGTAATAGACCACTATGGCAGTTCAAAAATTCATTAATTTATTTTGCTAATCCTATGGTATGTGAAGCATAGAATGTGACACATGTTTTGGATTCAAAAAATATGATACGATTTGAAAGCTATAGATGTTTTTCAATCAGTCCATCAATTAGGACTTTAGTCATCATTTGAATAGAAAATCAATAATAATTACTTATTAAATTCAAAGTAAAGCATAATTTATATTGGTGGAAAGCTGAGAATCTACTTTAAAAACCCTTTTCATTTCATCAATTTTGGGTAAAAAATAGTCGTCAGCCACATACCCATCATATTGCCACTTTTTGGCCCATCATGATCCTGCACATACCCTATAATTAATAAAGTCTAGAAGAGTGTAGAAATGTTTTACAACACTTTGCAACACCTTCACAAGACGTCATTATTTGAATTTTAGTATATAAATATGCATGCTCAAGAAAAATTACAATATAAAATCAAAGCAAAATGGACCAAACATCATGAAACTAGACCTAAAATGATGTAAGAGCATCCTTGGTTCATGGAAATCTTGCATCAACAAAAAATATTTTCTTTATGTTTTTGTTCTTGTTCAGTTCTTATTTAGTTGAAGGTGGTGGATTCATCATATTTTCTCACCAGACCCTACAAGTCTATATTTGCATCATGGAGATGTTCATTTTCCTTATTCCAAGATTTGAGCATGATTGGATCTTTTTCCGACAAGTTATCGCTTCTATATTTAAAGGCATTTTCTTAAGCCAACACCAAAATAATTGTCTAAACCAATGACTAGTTTGATCGCTTGTGGATCTTTTATGTATCTTGCGAATTGTGATGGTGTGATTTGAATTGTTCCATGGAGTGTTCACAACCTTAATTATAGGTCCACACTTCATCCTTTGTACCTGTTGAGGAGTAATTCAAATTTGAGGCTGACCTATTTCATGTGCATGTTACAGTTTCTTTCATTGGAGATTGTAATGATCTTTGGACAAAACAGATGATTCTTGATCTCTTGATGTGATATAAATCATTGTAATAGATCATTAGGAAGGAATATTTGAGAAATATAGGTTGTGAGATGTAATATTTCAGCTCGCATTAAGGAGAATATAGCAATATTATATTTGAGCATGTTGTATCAGGCCTGTGAGCCAAATTTGTAATCGCGGATGTTGTTGGCCACTTGTAATTGAGATTTATATAATATGAATGTTTGAATCTCCATTTTCCTCCATATTATGTGTTCCTTCTATTGTATTACTCTTGTTGTAGGGTCTAGATTGTTCTCTTTGAGAACCCTCCTACCCTGGCTGCACCAAATTGGTATCAGAGTGAGATTTGATCCGTGAGATGTCATCAGAATTCATGGAGTCCTGTTGAAGATTTATTATGGGGTGGCAGTCTGAGGATCCGACCTATAGTTGTAGAGAACTTGTGTGAAGATGGTGGTACGAAGAAATGGTAAAGGAAATGGAGCATGTGGAAATGCAAACCCAACTATGATGGAGATGCTGAGAGGATTTTTTGTTAGATTAGATGCAGTTGAAATGGCCCAAAGGAGAGGTTGACTAGTTGATTATGTGAGTGATGAAGAGGTAGAAGAGTAGGAAGAAAGGGAAAGAGAAAATCCTAGCCTGGATCAAGGAGAAGAGAGGTTCATAAGAGCCCTAACTAGAGAAAATACTATGCCACATTTCAATCCTTTGGATTATAAAGGTAAGTTCAATTCAGATGAATTACTTGATTGGATAACAGAGCTGGAGAAGTATTTTGATTTTGAAGGTACCACTGAATATAAGAAGGTGAAATTTTCTTGTACAAAGTTGAAAGTACATGCATCCCTTTGGTGGGAACATTTGTAGACAAATATGCAAAGAAGAGGAAAGGAGAAGATAAAATCATGGGATTGGATGGTGAATAAGTTAAAAAATTTAGGCCTGCAATTATCATATCAGTTTGTTTCAAAAGTTGAAAAATTTGAATAAAAAGGAGTTAAGTGTGATAGAGTATATTGAGGAGTTCTACAAGTTGAAAATCAGACTCGGACACTAGGAGGATGAGATTGTGCAAGTAGCTAGATATGTGAATGGATTGAGACCGTCTATATAGGATGAAATTAGTTTGATTAAGTTGTAGAGTGTGGAAGAGGAATATCAATGTGGGCTAAAAGAAGAAGAAAAGTTTAATAAAATCCATGAATAAAGACAAAGAGGAAGAGGTGGAAGATTTCAAAGAGGAAGAACTTTTACTGGAGGAGGAAGAGGAACTTTTGCATATCAAAATAAAGATAAGGAAATCAGTAAGAATGATAATTCATAATGTATAGATGATGGAAACTCTTACCGGAGAGGAAGATATGGTGGTTACCAGAATGATGGTTATAGAAAAAATGATAAGGAGAAAAGAGTATTCAAGGGAACTTCTTTTAATTGTGGTGGAGAAGGACATAGAGCATTTGAATGTAATCGGGGAGAGACAAGTAGAAAGATAGGAAACAATAGAAGAACAACCTTTATTGGGGAAGATCATGTTGGATCATCTAATAAACTAGAAGAAGGAGAAATGTTGGTGAATAGAAGAGTATTATGTGAAAGTGAGATGGAGCAAGAGCCATTGTAGAAAAAGAATTTGTTTTAGACCAGATGCAAGGTAGCTAGTAAATATTGTAGAGTAATTGTTGATAGTGGAAGCTTAGAGAACTTGGTTTATGAAGAAATGGTGACCAAATTAAAGCTGGAAATATTGAAACACCTGAAGCCCTATAAGATAGCATGGATTAAAGATGAGCATAAGATATTGGTAAGTGAACAATGTTTGGTTAAATTGAAGATAAGAAATTACCATGATGAAATTTTGTGTCATATCATTCCTATGGATGTATGCCATGTTTTGTCAGGAAGGCTTCAGAAGTATGATAGATAGGCTATTCATGATGGAAAGAAGAATACTTTTATTATTGTTGCTAATGGGATGAAGAAGACCTTGTTTCCATTAGTGGATGTTCCTAAAGTTGAGGTCTGTATGAGTGATAGAATTTGTTTGGTTGATGGAAGGATATTTTTAGTTGAATGAACCCCATGAAAATACTATGTTATGCTTAGTTCCCCTAGAGGCGAAGACAGGCCAGGAGGCTGTGACAGGGCCCATTGAGCAGTGTGGGGGTTTGGAATGGGACTGCACCCCTATGAGAGACATTGTCATGGACGTTTAAAACTTTGGGAATATAAAGTTGAATAGAAAAGTGCAAGAATTGCTAAGGAAGGGTTTGATCAGAGAAGGCTTAAGTCCATGTGCAATACCTGTTGTGCTAGCACCTAAGAAGGATGGATAATGGAGAATGTTTACAGATTCTAGAGCCATAAACAAGATCACGGTGAAGTATATATTTCCTTTACCCTAGATGGATGACATTATGGATTGTTTGAGTGGAGCTAAATACTTTCAAAGATATATTTGAAGGTGGATACCATCATATCAAAATTGGAGAAGGGGAGGATGGAAGTGGAAGGAAACATTCTTAATGGGGCCAAAGATTCTGGTGGTTTGGTGATTCCTTTTGGACTAAGAAATGCGAGTAATTTACAGGTAGTTGATGAATGAGGTATTGAAGAATAGAAAGTTTGTGATTGTTTATTTAAAGTTAAATCTTGATTTTTAGTAAGAATAGAGAAGAAAATTGTTGCATATAAGACAAGTTTTGTAGAGGTTGAGGGAAGAGTAGTTGTTGATAAACATTAAGAAGTGTAGTTTCATGAAGCAAGAATTAGTATATCTAGGATTTGTGATATTTGTGGATGGATTGAAGATGGATCCTGAGATGGTAATATCAATTGTTGAATGACCTACACCAGATAGCATTGGAGAGGTAAGATCATTTCATTGATTGGCTAGTTTCTACCAGAATTTCATTAGGAATTTCAATTCTATATTTGTAGTCCTATGACAAACAATGAGAGGAGACACGAAGGATTTTAGGTGGACATCTGGAGTAGATCAGAGTTTTGAGTTGTTGAAACAAAAGGTGACTGAGCAGCATGTGTTGGATTTACCATAATTTAACAAGGTATTTCAAGTAGACTGTGATGCAAGTGGAATTGTAATTAGAGCACTATTCAGTTAAGAAGTGAGACCTGTAGCTTATTTCAGTGACAATTGAATGATGCTAGAAGAAGGTATTCAATAAATAACTAGGATTTTTATGCCATATTTTGAGCCTTGAAGAAGTGGAGATACTACTTGTTTCCTAAGGAATTTGTGTTGTATACGGATCATCAGGCTTTGCAATATTTGAATAGTCAGGGTAAGTTGAATCAAAGACAAATGAGATAAGTAGAATTCTGGCATAGTTATACTTTTTTTTTAATCATAGGAGTGGAAAGTCAAATAGAGCTGTTGATGCTTTGAGTAGGAGAAGAAGGGTATGTGTAGGATCATCATTAGCCAAAAAAGTGGCAATATGATGGGTATGTGTAGGGTATGTGGTGACCAATTTTTAACAAAATTGATGAAGCAGCTTGAGGTTTTAAAAGGAGAGATTCACCAAACTTTCCACCAATATAAACTATTCTTTGCGGAATTTGTAAATAGTATTATTCATTTTCATGATGTGGCTCAGTCCTAATTGATAGGATGATTACCGAAACATCTATAACTTTCAAATGGTATCACATTCTATAATTCACATACCTACAAATTCAAACTGCATGAATTTTATAAAGTTTTATTAAAGTTAAAGATTGGTCAAACATATGAGTTATATTTTTTAAGAGTTGTAATAAAAAATCATAATTAATTGACTTAGAAAAATTACAAAAAAATATCCATCATATTTGGACTGGAGTCCACCTCTACTTATATCTAAATATTATAAAAGTGTGATCATTTATTGTGGTTAGAGATTGATGGACATACACACCAACTTATTTTTTTCCCACCGAAATTTAAGTTCTACACATTCGTTACTGAAATTTTCACAAATAGATTTTTTATATATAAACCTAGTAGTTTAGAAACTACATTCAATTTTATATAGATTGTATTCTTGCATATTTTTGAAATAATATACCTAACTTATTCAATTTTTTACGTCAAGTTGCCTAACTCTAATTTTTTGTGAATTTTTTGGCACTTAAGGGCCTATTTTTTCCATGATGATCTTGCACATACCTAGGAATTTACTAATAGAGATGAGAGTGGAGGTATTAGGCTTTGATGAATTGAAGAGCTTTTATGAGGAAGACCCATATTTTGCAGAACCTTGGAGAGCTTGTAAAAACCCAGTCTTGGAGGATAAGTGTCAGTGGTTGGATTACTTCATTTAGGAAGATATGTTGTTCAGAGGGAATTAGTTTTGTATACCATGGAGTTCAATGAGGAACAACTTGGTGAAAGAGAAACATAGTGGAGGATTGGTAGGACACTTTGGAATTGAAAAGACAGTAGCATTGGTAAGTGAGAACTACTTTTGGCCAAAAATTCATAAGGATGTTAGGAAATTTGTGGAGAGTTGCAGAGTTTGTCAAGTTGCAAAAGGGAGTAGTCATAATGTTGGATTGTATAAGCCTTTGACAGTTCTAAATAGACCTTGGGAGGATATCAGTATTGATTTCATACTTGGTTACTCGAAGACACAAGGAGGTAATGATTCTATATTTGTGGTGATGGATAGACTTTATAAAATGGTACATTTCATACCTTGTAAGAAGACAATAGATGTAGTACATGTAGCAGATTTACTTTTTTTTCAAAGAAGTATTTAGATTACATGGATTACCTAGGAGTATTGTTTTAGATAGAGATACAAAGTTTGTTGGTTACTTTTGGAGGACACTTTGGAAGAAGTTAAAGACATATTTAAATTTTAGTTCTACTTTTCACCCATAGACTGATAGATAGAAAGAGGTAGCAAACAAGAGTTTGGGGAATTTTTTGAGA
This sequence comes from Sequoia sempervirens, assembly GCA_007258455.2. Lineage (NCBI taxonomy): Eukaryota > Viridiplantae > Streptophyta > Pinopsida > Cupressales > Cupressaceae > Sequoia > Sequoia sempervirens. The sequence continues at coordinate 7,696 of VDFB02041000.1, forward strand.
TACTTGGTTGGAGAGAAGACCAAAAGTTGGGATTTAGTCCTTGCACAAGCTGTGTTTGCTTACAATAATTCAGTGAACAGGAGTACTAGAAAGACACATTTTGAGATCATTACTAGAGTTTATCCTAGAGGTATATCGAAGTTGAGAGATATCAAAATGGAAGATAAAAGGAGTGTAAAAGCAGAGGACTTTGTAGAACATATGGAGAGAGTGCATACTCAATAAAAGTAGCAATCAAAGGATATGAACTGAAAGTATAAGGAGAAAGTAGATGAAAAGAGGAGACATAAGGAGTTCAAAGTTAGAGATGAAGTGATGGTGTATTTGAGGAAGGAAATATTGCTAGTGGAACATACAATAAGTTGAGGATGAGGAAGTTTGGAACCTATGATATTGTGGAAAAAATTGATTCAGGAAATGAAAATGAAGTAGAGTTACCAGATAACATTGGTATATCACCCATATTCAACATTGCAGACCTACATCAGTATCATGAAGCAAAATTCAGTGAGGACAGTAAAGAATAATTGGAGAATCAATTTCCTAAAACACAATCAAATGAGATAGAAGACATTTTGGATATTAGAGATGGGAGGAAAGCTTATGGAAGATAGTACAAAGAATATCTTGTGAAATGGAAAGGAAGACCAGTTGAGGATTCTTCTTGGATTTATTAGGCTAAGGTAGACTCTATTGGTTTTCCTTTAGCCCAAGCAAAGTGAGGGACTCACTTTTCAAATCAACCCTAGATTTCTGATGTAGGAGCATCCTTGGTTCTTGGAAATCTTGCATCAGCCAAAAATATTTTCTTTCAATTTTTGTTCTTGTTCAATTCAATTTGGCATATTCATCCTATTTTATCACCAGACCCTATGGATCTATATTTGGATCATGGACATGTTCATTTTCCTTATTCCAAGATTTGAGAATGATTGGATCTTTTTCTGGAAAGTTATCACTTCTAGATTTAATGGTAGTTTCTTGAACTAACACAATAATAATTTTCTAAACCAATGGCTAGTTTGATCACTTGTGGATCTTTTCCATAACTTGGGATCTTGATGGTGTGATTCAAACTGTTACATGGAGTGTTTTTGGCCTTAATTATAGGTCCACACTCCATCCATTGCATTTGTTGAGGGTAAATTCATATTTGATGCTGACCTATTTCATGCACACATTACATTTTCTCTCATTGGAGATTCTAATGATCTTTGGACAATGTGAATGATTCTAGATCTCTGGATGTGATATAAATCATTGTAATAGATTATTAGGAAGGAAAATTTGAGAAAGATAGGTTTTGAGATGTAATATTTCAGCTTGGATTAAGGAGCACATAGGAATATTGTATTTGAGCATGTTGTATCAGGCCTGTGAGCTGAATCTGTAAGCTCAGATGTTGTTGGTCAATTGTAATTGAGATTTTTGATAATATGAATATTTTAATTTGCATTTTCCTCCATATTCTGTGTTGCTTTTGTTGTGTTACTCTTGTTGCATGATCAGGATTTCTCTCTTTAAGGACCCTTCTACCATGGCTTCACCAAAAAAGGCCATGAAAATGACAAGGGGCCATTTTTCTACGACACAAAGACATACTTGAATGATAGAGTACACATTTAGCTAACTACCTTCAGAAACTCACCACTTAAATTTCACATTGATCTACTCAAACTTTCATCACACGCACACTATTCCACATCTATCTTGATCTTGCATTAATCCACACTCTTTTCTCAACATCTCAACATATATTTATACTGTCTTCAACCTTGATACCTATTCAAAGTCGGTCACATACCATTTGTACCTACAAATTCAAATCAGGTTGGTGCCAAAACATTCTACAGTGGAATTAGAATGAGGGGGACCCGAACACACGCTCAATGAGGACCTAAATAAGTTCAACATGCCTCAACACACTTCCATGATCTTCATAAGTAGTGTTTAACAAAAGGTCAGCCAAAACTAGTGTAAACAAATAAGTCAATTAAGCACACTCAATCTTAACATGATCCAATCTTTTTGCATAACAAAATTAACTTTAACATGATGTCTTCAACTTATCTTAAGAACCGCAAGTCACAACACTCATACAAGAAGAAATATGTAGCAACTACATTTCCCACATACCTCAACCAGATACATAGAAAAGTGAATTCACAACTTGTGAACATAACTCACACTGTATAGTGATCTAGAAACTCAAAATATAGATATAGCAGCTTCCAACAATCATAAACAATACCTCAAATTCTCACTAGCATAGAAACCAATTACAAAGCAAAAATTGGAGTAAAAATTGAATACCTGCAACCTTTCTTTATTACAATTTTCTCAATATCCTCAACATATACAACTAATATGACATCCATGGAAACAACAATTAGTTGAGTAATTAACTAGTTGGAATCAATGACAACACCTTCATACTTGCAACAATCTTCCCCTTTGTCATTGATGGAAAAACATGATGTGAAAAACCATAAAAATTGACACAACAAATTTGAACACACTTTCTCAATGATTTTACTTTCTTCCCCTTAGTGGATAATATTTTTTACATGATACTCTTCTTAAATAGACTTTTTCACATAATAAATTTCTCAAATAAACTTTTTTCACATGATCTTCTTCTACCTCTTTGACATAAATGGTAAATCCAAAAGATATTAACATTGTTTTCCTAGGTTTGACATAAAGGACCTTACTATTACTAAATACTCCCCCTTAGGAGTATACCCAAGCAATTTCAGAATGACAACACAAGATACTACCTTCTCCCCCTGAGATGTAGCCACCAAACATCAGTCCAAAAGAAAGACATATCCATAAATCCATCATACTAATACATCTCTATATGCATCTAGTTCAAGAAAGGAGGGGAAATTACCCCTAACTTCTCGTAGAGATACTCAAAAGTATCTTTAGTCCAAAAGCCTTATTAAATATGTTAGCAATCTGATCCTTTTTAGGAAAATACACAAGCTTTAATTCATTATTCACAACCTTCTCTCTCAAAAAGTGATATATGATAGATATATGCTTTGTCCTTCAGTGCATCACTAGATTCTTTGAAATGTTAATTGCACTTGTATTATCATAGAAGATAGAAATGGGATCATCATACATTACTCTGATATCTTTCAATAACTATTTCATCCATAAAAATTGTGTACAAAAAGATGCAACAACAATATACTTAAATTATATAGTAGATAAATAATTTGAATCTTGCTTTTTACTCAACCATGGCACCAATCTGCAACCAAGAAAGAATGCACCATCACTTGTACTTTTTCTATCATCAACACAACTTGCCAAATCTACATCTATATAAGCAGTTAGTGTAAAATTACTATCCCTGGGATACTGCAAGCCATAATCTAGAGTGTCATTCAAGTATTTGAATATCCTCTTAATAACATGTGTTTCTTTAGGGTCTTCTTAAAATCTAGCCACAAGACAAACTACATGCATATTATCTGGTCTAGTAGTAGTTAAATATAATAGTACTCCAATCATAGATCTATACTTGATTTGATCAGCCTTAGGAGAATCATCATATTTGCTCAATTTACATCCAGTCACCATAAGAGTGCATACCAGTTTGTAAACATCTATTCCAAACTTCAACATATCTTGTAAATATTTTGATTGTGAAATAAAAATTCCTTTTTCTATTTGATTGATTTCTGACCCAAGGAAGAAATTCATCTCACCAAAGATAGATATCTAAAACTCTTTTTTCATTTATTCAACAAATATTTTGCACATTTTTTCATTTCCTCCAAAGATAATACAATTAACATATACAACTACTATCAAGATCTTGTCATTTTCAATTTTGAAATACAAATTACTATATTTATCATACCTTTATTGAAACCTTTTTGAATAAAATATTTGTCCAACATTGCATACCAAACTCTATGAGCATGCTTTAATCCATATAAATCCCTTTTTCAATCTATAGACCATATTCAGTTGATTTGACAATTGAATCTCTCTATCTATTCCATGTACACATCTTCCAATTCACCATCCAAAAATGTAGACTTTACATCCATCTAATAAACTTTAAAATCTTTATGTGCATCAAATTCCAAAAAAAAATTGATCACTTCCATATTTTCCACCAAAGAAAAGGTCTCTTGAAAACCTATACCTTCTACCTGTAAGTATCCCTTACACACAATACTTTCTTTATTTCTAACCACTTCTCCATTCTCATTCAATTTATTTTTGAATACCTATTTTGATCCAATTATGTTTTTATCTACTAGTCTAGGGACCAATTTCCATGTTTGATTCTTCTCAATATGCATAAGCTTAACCATGACAAAATTCCGGATCTCAAATGCCGCTGATTCCTTACTGCGTCTTTGAGTTCAAGAGTTCAGAGATATTAAACTCTAAATTATTCCACCTAACAATAGTAGTAAAAGCTCAACTTCTTTCCAATACTCTTTTCCTTTTTCTCCGGCCGTTTATTTTTTGGACGTTCTTTTTTCCACATATTTAGGTGTATTTGAGGCCTAAGTAAAGTCTTCTTGTTCTTCATGTTTTGTTGTTTCTATTCTTCCCACAAGAGTTCTTCCTTCCACAGTGGTTCCATCGATGCATATCCATAATCAATTAGAATTTCTTCCGAGTAGCTGTCCACCGCCAAGGCGTTTCGTGGCACCATATCGCTTTCGCTGGGTTTTGTTAAAACGTCTCATGGCTTTTTGCTTCCCTGAAAGTGGAAATATCCGGAAGATGCGGCCAAGTAAAATCCACAGCGTCGAGCTTTACTCAAATTTTCATTATTCATTTAAATGCATTTGGTGGCAATGCTTGGCGTTGGGAGTTCTGGCTCACACCCATAGCTCATGAGGGAGTTGGTATTGTTGTTGGCTTTTAGAGATTGAGACTTGATTGAGCCACATGAAATGGTGGTATTGAATAGCTATATACCATTAAAATATTGTTGAGACCCTGCTTCTGTAAATCAATTCAGTCTGAAAGCTTCTTTAATTGTGTTCCTGTTCTTTAAACAAACAGCCCATTATCGTAGGAGTTCTAGGAGTAGACAATTGCCTCTTTATTTGATGAAATTCACAAAACATGTTAAAATCATTGGAGGTGAATTCACCACCTCTGTCACACCTCAAACATTTTATTCTCAAATTTTTTTCATTCTCAACCATATCCTTAAATTCCTTGAATCTATCTAATGCATCATATTTTTCTTAGAGAAAAGTAACCCATGTATATCTAGAGTAATCATCAATTAAAGGCATAAAGTACCTATCACCTTGTAAATTTATTACTCTTGTAGGACCAAAAATATTTTTATGAATTAAATCTAGTGGTTAGGTAGTAGATTGTTCTTTTGATCTAAAATAGTTTCTTGCTTGATTTCCAAACTAACAATCCTCAAAAACAACATTAATAGGCTTTGTAATCCTTGGTAAATCTCTGACAACTTGCACTACACTAATCCTCGCCAAGTTTTCAAAATTCATATGACATATACACTAGTGCCATAACCAACTATCATTGATATGAGACACAAAATAATTTCCATCAACACCCTTAAGTTGATAAATATTTCCTCAAGAATTCTTTCTAGGTACAAAAATCATTTATTTGGATCCTTTCCTAATTTCACATATATCATCTTCAAATATAAGATTATATCCTTTACTACACATCTACCCAACACTCAAGAGATTATGCCTTCAACCCTTAACATAGTAGATATCATCAGTATTATGCTTTCCATCAAAATTGACTTAACCTATTCCACAAATCTTAGCATTGGTATCATCTCTAAACTTAACTAAGCCTCCATAATAATTGTAAGTTGAACAAACTTACTCATATCACTGCTCATGTGATGTGAAAAACCACTATCAACAACCCAATGGTTCTTTTCCTATTTAGCATGAAGATCAGAGATTATAGTATCTTCAACTTTCTTTAGAGCACTTTTCATTACCTATCTTTCAGTAATAGGAGAAGTAGATTCATCTTTTATAGCTGGCAACAAGCATTCATTTTCATCAAAATTTCCATAATCAAATTCTTCATCAGAAATACCAGCATCTTCATTCACATAATATGCTATCTTAATTTTCTTTCCTTTGTTTTCTTTGCTTAATCTATGTTTATTCTTCTTATCTCTTTCCAGACATATCAAAGCATAACTACCTATGCCTCCACAACTAAAGCATTTAAAGGGTGACTTACATTCATACTTATAAGAGCCCTTTCTCACCCTTCTTACAAAGTTAGGTTCTGCTTCATTGAGGTTCTCTTCATCCAAATCTTCAGCTTTTGTATCCTTGAAAGCAATTTATGTCTTGGATCCATTTCTCAAGCTAGGATTTCTCATTTCAAATGATGTTAGCGTACCCAATAACTAATCATTAGTATAAGTCTTGTAATATATAAATTCCTCAATAGAAGACACCTTTTCACTATATGCATCAAGGAGTGTTTTGAGAATCTTCTTTACAATCCTAGATTCATCTACTCTAGCACCAAGTCCTCACATTCTACCTATGAACCAATATCCCATACCTATAAGAACACAACAAATGAACACATTAATAAGATCAAATGCAAGTTAGAATAGAGATTCCTCATGAAATCCATTTGAATGTGAGAGAAAAGGAACGAAATGAAAACATACCGCCAAACAAAACTCTTGTCTCTTGGGGGTTGGTTTTAAATTTGATGAAATTGGTACCTACTTTCAAATGATGTTGAATGAAAGATGATTTATGATAGTGATCCACTTTAGAAGGTGCTCCAAGATAAAAATTTGCATAACCTAGCTAAGATTGGATGAAATTGGATGAAGATTGCTATGGATTTGAGTATAGTAAGTTTACTCAAGTTTTGGATGATAGAAATGAAGGATGAGCCTCTTATTTATAGAATATCAAGTTGAAGAGATGTCCAAAATGGAATTAATGGGACTAGAATCGCTCTAAGTAGCAGGGTGTGCTTGTCCAACATGTAGAATGGATGGAGGGATGTGCAAAATTTTGGAGGATCGTAAATGAAATGTCACACATATGCATAGAAATTTGAGAATTGGGCTAGAAATGACGCTGTAGAGAAGAAAAAAGGAAAGGTGCAATGGATGCCACTTGGCTCAGGAAAAAGGAATTTTTTAGGTGGGAATGAAATGGTTGAATTTGGGAAGGTTAAGGAGTCACTTGGGTTTTAGGAATTCAAATTTCGAGAATAATTTAGCTGTTGTCCATGGGAGGAAAATGAGGTTTGGCCATTGATTAAAATATGTTTTTCATATTTTGGGGTTGCAAGAGCTAAGAGGATGTGACATGAGATATTCAAAATTAATCAGGGTTAAGTATTTAATGAGGGTCAAAATAGGTGGGCATATTTAGGTTTAGAGTATGGATTGATTTAAATCAAATATAAGGAAAGAATATGATTCAAAAGATTAATTAAATAAGCATATTTTATTGGCTATTTAAGGGAATGATATTAGGTCGCTTAAATAAGGTTTTAATTTTATTTGGGTGAAATTTCAAAATTTACATCAAATAAAAGTGATTATTTAAATTAAATGAAGTGGTCAGTCAGGTGGAGTTGATTTTAATTCCTTGTAGGATGGAATAGAAATTTAAGATACGAAATGATTTTGCCCATTAGAGAGGAAAGAATGATGAATTTAATCAAATAAGGTATTCAATTAAATGGTTAGACCGAGCGATGATTTAGGATGAAATGGTGTTAGTGGTCGGGATCAGATGTGCAATGTCAATCAGTACATTTTCGATGTCTACATTTTTCCCCTCTTTGAAGAAGTGCACTCGTTGCGTTGGTTCAAAGAATAAATAGTATCGATCAAAAGCCAATTTTTTTTTTTTTTTTAGAAAATTGCCTCACTGCTACTGTGATGAAATAAATTATGGTAATATACTACACCCTCGAGAGATCAAACAAAAAATATGATTTTTGCATGATCTCACGAAAAAAGAGGTCAGGGTGCTTGACAGGTCCAGAAAGGCTTCGGGAGGTAAAAAAATGAGATAAAACACAAAAAATTGTGCAAAACGGCCTTCAGATAGACAAAAATAGGATCAAGGGTCCAAAACCTTAAGAGGATGGCCAAATGGGGTCAAAAAACCCTAATTTTCATTCCTAAAAAGGCCTTGAGGAGCCACTTCCAATTCATTTTCACATTCAACCTTAAGATATTTCATGATTTGAGCCTTGATGCCCTTACGAGATGGCACAACGACAGCTCCCATTGCATATCTTCGACCGAGTACAGACGTACCAGTGACCTCCTGGCATTGGGGTACCGATATGTGATCCTTTGTTGAACTTCATTTTTCATTTTACACATTCATTTATTACATTTAGAGCTAGGTCACTTGCAACAGTGCTATATAGCGCCACTCAAATTTCAAACTAGACCGCTCAGTCTTTTAAACTAGACCGCCATCACAAGATGGACCGCCGCGGTGGAGTTTGGAGTTTGGGAACAAACTTCAAACTATGACATATTCATGAAATGAAGCGCTAGATTTCAAACTCTGATGCCACTAAGAACTTTAGAATTAGGGTTTGGGATGCTTAAGCAAAGTGCACCATCACGGTGCAGTTTGGGACTTGAAGGTGTCAGCATCACTGTTTACAAATTTCAAACTATGATGCCTTCACAGTTTGCAACACTGGGTTTGTTTCTTGAATTCTCGGGATAAATTTTCCTAATGATTTTAACATGGTGAAATTTCCTGGTGCACGAGGTGGTGAGGGAGCTCTGTTCTCATGAGCATAGATTATGGATATTTGGCCTTTTACGGGATTTGACTGATAGGGAGTAGGAGGACATAGGAGAGAAGGGGCTCTAGCACATTGCTTATGCACCACCTGTGAAGACACACCTTGGCATGATGATGGCCCTTGTAGAGAGATGGTATAGTGAGACTTCATCCTTTCATCTTCCCACTTGTGAGGACATCATTACCTTGGAGGACATGTGGCACATCCTTAGATTGTCGATACATGGTCAATGAGTTATTCATGATATGGATGTTCGATGGGATGCTTGCCATGCAATCCTAGCTACAAAGCATGTTATGTTTTGCGAGGGCCAGATAGAGGTAGAGTGCCACATGACACTCATGACATCATTTTGACTAGTGATTGTTGTTATCATTTCAGGTCTTGTCACTCTGGATCGATGAGGTCGGTACTTCATTCCTGTCTAGGGGCTTTGTTGGGAGCGGATGGTTCATGATAATCCATTCCATTTTGCATGGGGTCTAGTTCTTCTTTCCTCCCTTTATAGGGATTTACATGAGTATTCATATTTGGATGGCAGGGCACTTGGGGCAAGTGTCATGCTCTTTCATGTGTGGGTGTGGGAGCATATCTCCATTCTTTGGCCGTGGGTTGTTCCAGTTCCAGTCGAGCTCGATGATCTAGTGGCTTGGCATTCCAGGGGTAGTGTGTTCTTCACATAGACAGGTGAGCATGGGATCCTTCACTGGAGGAGGGTCATTGATGAGATGACGGTGTTCACATGGCTCACATACCTTGGTCAACTCAGATGGGCCAATGATGTAAAACAATTATTCTTTTCCCACCAAGATTGGCTCATGCAAGGGTGGGAGCACACTATGATCGAGAGTTATCTATTGGGATGAGTTCCGCACCAGTTTGGGGAGGTACAAGACAGGCCAAATGATGACTACATGGCCATTCTTGCTCACTCAATATCGTAGGGTGCCTAGGGGCGATACATTTATGCCTTTGAGGGAGTGGATAGTTTCAAGCAGTTGGTGGCCTAACCATGGGAATATGATTAGGGTGTTGTAGATCCAAGAGTGACACAGGCATACAAAGATTGGTTTCGACCACCTCTACATTTGATAGTTCTATGTGCACCCTCTATTCGATGGAGAGCCAGGGGGAGGGGGATAGGTCAAGGATGAGGAGGTGGCAGTCCTCCAGTAGGACAGCTAGCATAGGACCAACCAGTACAGGTCTAGCCAACATAGGTTCAGATGGATCAACCTCATGCTGATGT
>VDFB02041001.1:0-19526 GCA_007258455.2 Sequoia sempervirens
GACAAAATGTGATGAGCCTCTAGTTTGCATCATCTTCAAATTCTTCATGGTTTAGCCGCTATACGTACCTGAATGTGAAGATTTAGTTAAAAATAATAATTTCAGTGTCCAGTTTGGCCAAAAATTGTAACCACTATTGTGGGATCACCCTTTTGTTAAATCTTTTAAAACAAGGTGCCCATGAAACCCAGAGGGGAAGGGACAACTCTATTGCCCATCATGCCCTCATTAAACTTTTGATTGAGCATTCCTTGAGGGATGTATCACCCCTTTCTTGGAAAGAATTTTTTTCCCAAAAGGGTCTGCAACTTCCGAAGCCTCCTAGAGCACTCCCTGCAGCACCTACCCCTGCAACATCTATTTCCATAGCCTCCACACCAGAACCCTCTACCATAATGCAAACCAGGTCTGCTAGTAGAAGAGAAAAAGGAAAAATGAAGGTAGGAGAGTCATCTAGGGCAGAACAAACCCTAGAGTCTGACCCTCATGTTCAAAGACAACAATGTTCCTCTCCTGCAACACCTTCTCCTATAGTAGTTCCTCCTGCAACAACACTTGTTGCCATTACAATTTCACCATCATCTTCTTCTGTTAAGTTTGAACCCTCTAGGAAAGTCAAAAAGAGGAAGGCCACGAGAGTGCCTCCTGTAGCTGCAACATTGCCAAAAAGAGCCTCAGCAAGGAAACAGCGGAAAGTCACCTCAACCTCTGCTCAGCCTAAAATTATAATAATTTCAAAGGAATCTAAGGAACACAGTCATGATGATTCTCATAATGTACCTGAGAATGTTTTAGATAGCCCACCTGTTATTCCTGAGGAAATGCAAAATGAACCAATGGAAGTTGATGAAGCACAATATGATAGTAATGGAAGGGGAATGCCAAGTCTTGATGACTTGGCTGAGCCAGCTAGGAAAATTTCAGAGGAAGTACAATCTCCTCCTTCACAGCAATAGGAATTCATCCTACAGCAAAAGGAAGAACAGCCTGAACAATTGGAAGTGTCCAATGAAGCTTCATTACCCCTTGTAACTTGTCAAGCCATGGTTGTCTATAAAAAGACATTTTTGATTAAATTTTTAGAATATTTTAGGACCACATGGAGACCGGTCACATTCCAAACCTTGAGTTTTCGCTACTTAGCCAAGACTGAAATTCAACAAAGTTTTTGGGAGGAAGAGAAGAAGAAATTGAAGAGAGAAATTGAAAGGCAGAAACAGGAAATCCAGGAGATGAAAAAGAAAATGAATGAAATGATGAAAATAACTGGTAAGATTGTGGAGTGTAGACCACCACCTAGAGTCTATGCCATGTGCCTAAAGGAACAATTTCTTTGGTTTCAATTAATGAGAACTTCAAGGAATTTAGATCCTATTATTCATACAGCCAAAGAATTCTATGATGTATACCAAGTGGCTCCTAATTGGTTAAAGAATTCTTTATGTGAATTTTATTTGCATGGATTGATAATTCCCTTTGAAACAGAGTGGAATCCACTTCTTTATATTGGTGATATTCATTTGAGGTCACTTATGTCATGGGCAGCCAACGAAACCAATTATGGCAAACAATTGGAAGCCTATGAAGAAGTTGAAAGGGATGAGCCTATACCATTGCGATCAGAAAGCACAGATCCCTACACAATGCTGAAAACTTGGCTCACTATTGCATATGGGTTCAACAATCAAGCAGAAAGAGTAAAAATATTTGATGTTAGAAAGCAAGTGTATGAGGAATTCAAAAGCCAACCGTATCTATTTTGGAAGCTTGCCTCTTCCAGAATTGAAAAGATATGGGAGAAATTGATTGTTTGGCTCAGAAAATCTGAGCCACATAGCCCCCCGAAATTTGAAGCAACCCTTGGAAGGACAGAAAAGTACATACAGCTTGGTCTTCAGAAGAGGTTCGAGTTATGGTTGCCAATAACATTTTGACCTCTGGTTTTAATGTGGCCACTTTATCCCTATCAAGCTACAAATGTTAATAAGGATACAGAAAGCCTCATTTATGAAAGATGGAAAAATTTCAGAGGTTTCTATTATAAATTTGAGACTGTGCCAAAAAGCCATACTGCTCCTACAGATTTCAGGGAAATAACCAGGAAGCTTAATGTTGGTGGACCATCATTAGGTTAAGTAGGGGGCAGATGATGAGCTCAGGATATGCTCATAATTTGAGTATCATGATGTATTTTTAATATATCTACTTTTACTGCTAATGGATGTTTTAACTCTTTTATTAAAGACCTTTTATCTAAAATGGGTAGTATCCTATAGCAATACATTCCTACATTCTTGCAGCCTAACATCTCCATGTGTCTTATTAATTACCCTGTTTTGACTTCCCGAGTGACTGATATAATGCATATGGTTTTTGAATAATGGGATAGATTTAATATGTGATTAATGAATGTATCGTGTTGTTTTCCACAAATGCTTTCTTTCACCTTTGTCGCCTTGTGCATCGCAAGTTGTTGAGGGGAGCATGAACGAGTCAAGTGCAGTAGACTTCGGCTTTGCAGTAAAGTCCATTTGCAGCACAGTGTCGAGGAAGTTGTTCTAGCGAAGACTCTTTGTCCGGGTCGGTGGGAAGAAACTTAAATAATCATTAATCTGGAAAGATTGGAATGCTAAATTCTTTGGATCGTGTTGAATGGATATGTTTTCATTTATGAGAAGCCTGTTCCTCAGTTTTAGGATTCATTTTATGTCCACGTCTTTCTCTGTTGAGTTAGGTAGTTAGTTGCTTTTTTGGTTTAAATAAGTGCTCCTCCTGCGCGAGTGAGCAAGCATAGCATGTAAGAGTTAGTATGATAATAAGAAGCAGAATATATGTAAGAGTTAGTATTATGATAAGAGACAGAGTTTTGTGTTAGTTTTCATATGAGCAGAACGATGTATATCATTCTGAGTTTATGAATAAAAGCTGATGAAGTTCTGAGTTCAATTCTTGCATAACTAGTTGATGCTTGCTAAGAGGGGCCACTTAGTAAGCATCAACTAGTTATGCAAGAATTGAACTCAGAACTTCATTAGCTTTTATTCATAAACTCGGAATGATATACATCATTCTGCTCATATGAAAACTAATACAAAACTCTATCTCTTATCATAATAATAACTCTTACATATTCTACTTCTTATTATCATACTAACTCTTACATGCTATGCTTGCTCACTCGCGCAGGAGGAGCACTTATTTAAACCAGAAAAGCAACTAACTACCTAACTCAACAGAGAAAGACGTGGACATAAAATGAATCCTGAAACCGAGGAATAGACTTCTCATAAATGAAAACATATTCGTTCAACACAATCTAGAGAATTTAGCATTCAGAACAACTCGATCATTGGTCTTCAACGGCTCGAATCAGAAGTCTTCAGCGGAACAACTTCACCGATATGTCTAAATCAGACTTCATTACAAAAGGCGAAGTCGACTGCTCCCTGTACACCAAAAGCGATACATTCATTAATCACATATTAAATCTATCCCCGTGTCAAAAACCACTATGGAACTTCGAAGCATCATTGAAGCTGCGAAGGCAGAAATATTGATTTTTGATACACCCATTTCCATCTTCCTGAAGAGGGTAAAAATACATCATAAATCTCAAATATGAGATCTGAGAAGGAATGCAGATCTAAGTGGTGAGTTGCAACAATTGTCAAATTGTCACTTGTTTATCCAATAGCCTCTGTTCGACCGAGGGTAAGCTACCATTTACATCATCATATCCGTTGTGGAGGTAGAAATACCATAATAGGTTTGGCTTAGGAAAGCCTCTATATGACACAACCCTTTCCCTCTTTCTTATGTGTAGGTTACATATCTGAAGCAAATTTGGAAGAGGAGTGAAGACCTAATTGATCAATCAAGCATTCAAGTCCTACAAGTCAAAAAATTAGGAAAATAAGAATTTATCAACAGCATGAAAAGTTCCAATACTAAGTCCAAAAGGGAAGAAGCTATAGATAGATACCAATTAATATTTTCATTTTGTTTGAGTGTTTGCACTTCCAGGTCTAAGGCACTAGCACCCCTATCCATCCAAATTAAGCTCAAATTTGTATGTCATGTGCCTCTATATTTTCTCTCTTATGTTTTGAACTCTATTTCTATCTTTCCATTTTGTGTTTTCAAGAAATCATAACAGTTTGCTATATTTTCATAGTTAACCTAGGTTGCATCTTTACATTATCAATTAAGTCAATTAATCAATATCTAAATCACCCTTTAAAAAAAAACTAAAAACCTAATCCACCATTATGGATCTTCCATTGAGGTTAGTATCCAAGTGGGTGTTGAGATCATTTTTAGTTCTCCCCCTAGTGATATAGGAGAGAGTGATTTAGATCCTAGATCCCCTTTTCCTACATCACAGTATGTTAGTCTATGTGTTTAATATTAACTAATTTTATACTCTTTATAGGTCACCTAGCTACAAAGCATGCTATTCATAATTTAGAAATATATTGTATGGTTCTTAATAATAGAGCTTGCTAGACCTTGAACCATAGACTACATTTTCCTAAATACAAAGTATATTGAGATTAAGCTTTCTATTTTCTACCAATATAACATGCTAGAAAATGCTCTTTTCTTATGTCTATGTGTTTCTTATGTGTTTTAGTTGTTCATGTTCATGGATGTGTTGTATGTATCATACATTGTATAATTTTCTAATTCTCTTATTTTGTAGGTTATATTTTTCTAATGTCTCTTTGTTGAAAATATTGAGTTATTCTAAGATTACTTCTTGTGTAGGTTTTTATTGCTTAACATGTTTGTTTTGTAGTTTCTCAATACAAGCATGATTCCCTCCTTTGAGAGTTGTCATGTATTCTCTATAATATCCTTTTTAGGTATATTTTTTATAATGTTATTTATTTTCTACACTTTAACCTAATGTATTGCTTAGTATCATAAAATTACTAAAATGGAGGAAAAATGTAACACTAGAAATTGCTATTTTGGGCTCACTTTAGTTTTCATAACCCTTGGTATGTTCTTAGGCTCATTTGATTTTACCTTAATTTTTCCCATCTCAGTGTCAACTTATGTTAAATGTATTTTCATTTGTTTTTTCCTTTTTTTGTGTTAACCAATATTAGTTTTGCATTTATATTGTGTTGCTAACATGTCAAGAATTCAAATGACTTACTGTGTTTGGATGTCAACACAATGCATGGATGTTTATACAATGATCTAACATCCATTAATTTCTTAGACATACAATAGTCATTTCTCTTGAATCTCTCCACCTTTCCTCTGTTGATCAAGGAGTATAAACGCCTTGGGACAAATCCCAACAACCATCTTAAGCCTCATGCATCTTCCTCTTCTTTTTTATCTCCCATTTTGAACTCAACAATTCATTTTATCAATCTATCAAGCTCAATGTGATTATTAATAACATTCTTTACCAAGATTTGAAGTTTATTTGAGCACATTGTTTTCTTTGTTTTTTATTTCTTATTTTTTGTAATCAAGAGGAATCGAGAGTTTAACCCAATGCCATAAAGCTTATCTCTTTATAGTGTAAGCTCCCTATAACCTCTTGAGAAACATGCAATGGACCCTCATCCACATCACAAACAAATTAAGAGTTGAACCCACGACTAGGATTACTTAAAACAACATCCAAGACCAAATGAATTAAACCCAAAAGTCTTCTTTGAACACTTTATTGCCTAAAACGGATTTCCTTGACATTCTTGTATCCTTAATCAATCTTGTGATATTTATAACTTTTTATCTCATTTCTAGGTTATTGTGTTCGAACCTTTACTCTTTGCTTTTTTTTTTTGCTGATAGACTACATTTTGTAGTGACTTCCAATTGATAAATTGTCTCACACCTATAAACCAGGTTGCGAGAATCACCAGAAATTTTTAATTTGGCTCTGGAAAAAATCAACCCCTACCATTTGACGTTGGCAATATAGTTATAAACCAGGTTGCGAGAATCACCAGAAATTTTTAATTTGGCTCTGGAAAAAATCAACCCCTACCATTTGACATTGGCAATATAGTCAAAGCTTATAAAGTTATCGGATGTAGATTATTGAATCGAAGTCTAAAGCGGTGAGAAAAACTTATCTTAGCATATGGCTTTAATTCCTTGCCAAGAAAGGTTGCCTTCAAAGTCCACGTGATTAACCATTGTGAATTCCATTAGAGTAGAAATTGGTCACTGTCATGTCACCTTGAAAAATTGAATTGAAGTGAAGTGGCAGAATGACAGGTACATTGAAATGACATCGTCGTAGCTTGTTCGATGGGCCATTATTTACGCCCGGTATCCTATATGAACATGTCCAAACTAAAATGTGTAATCAACGGTTCATTGCTTTTTGGAGATGATCAAAGCGATCGCGGCCATTAACTTTTCCCTGCTGCTTTTTTGTCTCGTTTTATTTTATTTTAATGCCACCGCATACAGAATTTTCTGACTCTCTCTGTTGCATCGTACGCAACTTGCATTCTACGACTGTCCCTATGTGAGCTTCACCGAGCTCATTTTG
Organism: Sequoia sempervirens; assembly: GCA_007258455.2. Taxonomy (NCBI): domain Eukaryota; kingdom Viridiplantae; phylum Streptophyta; class Pinopsida; order Cupressales; family Cupressaceae; genus Sequoia; species Sequoia sempervirens. Next base: position 6,527 of record VDFB02041001.1, read on the forward strand.
TCATCGACGGTGTGCATTCGGAGAGAAGGCGTGCAAGACAATCTAAATGATCGTGACCGTTCCTCCAGTTTGGTCGCCATTGAGATTAGGCTTCAGTCATCGCCTCCACTCTCAAAAGAGCGTCATTCGTCTTCAGACTCTGCAAAGTTATCATGCTTTTCTTGCATCGGCCAGCAGACGAAAGCCATTGCACAGCTTCGCCATAAACTCCCCCTCCCCTAATTTCTCCTCCATTACTCAATATTTTCCACACTCTTCGAGATTTTCTCCATTATTCAAATTCCCTAAAGATCTTTTTGTCCTGCCACAAAATCTACTTTTTCGGTGCTTTTGCTTTAAATATTTATGCAGAGGCATTACAGGCCTTAAATTCCTACACGGTGAAGAGAAGACATCGATCATCGTACAATCAAAAGATTTTTCCACTCATATTCAATTATTGCAGACCTACATTTCTAAGAAAAGCCCTTTGTTGTTGATCTCGTCCTCTCGACTACTCTGTTGCTGGCTTCGGTGCCTCTGCCCTTGTCTATCTCCCAAATGGCTCTGCCTTCACTGCCCGGATTTGGAACTGTTCGCTCTGAACCTTTATATGCATCCACAGCTGCATCCACCCCTGCTACTGTTTAATAATTGTTCAAGACTGCTGCCTGTGCCGCTGGGTAAACAAATCCACTCCCATATAAATGACAGAAATTTAGAGCTTGCCACATGTTAACCTCTACAAAATACACAAGGCATCTAAAGTGTTCGACATAATAGCTCACAAAAATGTGGTTTCATGGATTGCAATGATTACCGGATATGAAACTTTTAAGCAAATATAATTGCCAGGTGTAAAGCCAAACTCCACGACCTTTGCCACCGTTCTCCCAGCTTGTGGCAAAATGGGAGCTTTCAACGAGGGTACGGACATCCATCAAATTATAATGGAAAGGGAATTTTCGTCTGCTGTTGCAGTGGCAAATGCCCTGATAAATCTGTATGCAAAATGTGGAAGCGTGCACAAGGCACGTTATGTGTTTGAGAAAATGTGTCAAAAACATATATAGAATTTGACTAAGATGTTTAACTTAGCTATTATGCTTTCATCATGGAAGTAACACCATCAATATCAATTCTAAATTCTAAGTTTCGGCCATAAATTAAGTCCTCGGGTTAATTTTTAAATATCAGAAAGCAGATCAAGGCAGATTGAAAGATGATTCAAAACAAACAGGGAAAAGATCTTGTGGGATAGGAGGAGTTGTGAGGAGTTGTGATTTCAATTAGAGTGATTACTCTACACTATAAAATTTCACTGCAATATGAGGTGAATTTCTGAACAGTTTTCAGTGGGTTTTGCCTAGATCAGATTTAAAATGATGGTCCTCTCTATTAAAGAACATGTTACACATATCACAAAATATTCCCATGCAGAAGCAACAATCAAGCTTCGGCCTAACACTATCATGATGGTCCTCACTATTAGAGAACATGTTACACATATCACAAAATATTCCCATTCAGAAGCAACAATCAAGACCCTAAAAGATATTTTACACTAGAGTTCACATGTGAACTTAGAGGATAAGATTTAAATCTAGCCATGAGCAAAAGGATCTCCACTTACCCAAAAGTTCATGCCATTCTACCCGTTCAACACCTTCACAGGCAACGATCAATGTAACTCAACACTAACATCATCTTTGCTTTCCCTTAGCAAAGTTACATCCAAAGATTCAAAAATAGAAGAATAATAACTCAAGGTTTCCACGAACCTAAGAAAGAAAGGTGCAATATTAATATTTGCTTCCTGCATCACTAGTGTTACCACATTTGGAGCCAAACCTTTGACCATCCTTAAAATTTGGTCACGATGATTACTTGTGCTTACACTCTCGTTGGGCTTATGATGAAGTTGTAAACTTCATCAAGTTTATAGCCAATGCTTCCCCAGGCTGACGATCAAGCATACTAGTATAAACATCTGCTCCAAATACGGGTAGAGCATGAAATTCAAAAGGAACTTGATAGGTCTCAACAAGCTTTGATAATCTCTTGCCAACCGACCACAATCCTTTACCACAACCATATTGTAACAAAAAAAATATTGCTGAGTTAAAAAAAAAACCTTACCTAATCGGATTTGCAAACCCCTATTTTATTTCCTGTGTGAAGACAAATTTTCCCTGTGGAGCTATCAAACAAAATAAGCGTAAAAAAGCTTCAATTAAAGACTTGAATAAAAGAGTGAAGGAAATTGGTGATGGAAATAAGAAGAAAAGATGCATGGGTCTCCCAGATTGTAGAACCGGTGATGATCTGCAGTTTACATATGTTTCCATCGTTATTCTCCCTGCAACCATACTTTTCTCAGCTTAACTACAAGAGCAAACACTAATATAAAATTATACACTCAGTTATCAGAATTCATAATCTACTAAATTCCAGTGGAGACGTGTGTACAATAAGATTTGCTATATATTGCTTTTAAATGGTAGTGGATAGCATTTCCATCGTACTGCTAGAGGTTCCATCACACGAAACCTATCGTCCGCTAGAGGTTTCATCACACAAAATCTACCGTCCACTAGAGGTTCCATCACACGAAATCTACTCGCAATCAATGCTGGCAGAGAAAGAAACGTTGACGTTGATTTCTACGATTTAAAGGACAAAAAAATAGATGGGAAAGCAATCGACGACTGCTAATGATCAGATTGTCAACCACCCCTTGTTGCTTTTAAGTCGTTGATGGACAAATTGAGCTCTGAAAGCTCAAACTGCTAATGATCAGACTATCAACCACCCCCTGTCGTTGCTTTGAAGCCGTTGATGGACAAATTGAGCTCTGTAATCAACTCTCCTGCCTTCACTTGATGATTACCAACAACTTTTGCACATTCGATGAGTAAACACTTTACATCCCCTATGGTTTCTCCAACACATCAACTTGGTTTTTTTACCAAGGAGCATTTTTGGACGAACAAAACTCAGCTTGTGATTCTACTTCATCCAATCTTTCTACTTTAATGCATTGATTCTCATTAACTGGTTGTTGGTGCAATATTTTTAGGATCATTACTTTCAGACCCCAATAATGCAGTAGATAGTTGATCGAATAGGTGAGTCAAATTCATTGGTCGATCGCCACTATGGTGTCCTCTTATCTTGGGCAACTGTACTCTCTACAAATTAGAAACATTAAGAATCCCAAGAATATGTTTGTGAAGTTTCTAGCGAAATTGGGCTTGTAACAATTGATTTTGAATCCTTTTTAGATATTTGTTGATTCTATTCTTTAGAAATTCAAAAGAAAAAGGGGGTTAGGTGCAATAAACTTTTAGTGGAAAGATTGAAAATTACCATTTTGTAACTAAAAAGCTCACAAAGCATATTCATAGCTCTCTTCATATATGGATATGGTGCAAAAACTTAATAATAAAATATTTCATAGCTCTCTTCATAGAAACATAGATTTTAAATTGTTTGGACATCCATTCTTGAATCAAAGCTTGCTCATTTTTTAGTATATTATGTATTAGGATCTTTTCATTAGATCTAAGATTGATCCACCTAGGAATTGTAAGTCCTCACTTTTTTGTGGATAATAGGAAACTCTCAATCATCTTTTCTAATTTTGCACTAGGACCTAGCCTACTTGGGATTGGATCCATTACTTCTTTAAGTCTTTTAGATCATAGCCTTTTTTCTTCAAATATGATTATTTTAGGGGATTGACTCAAGCTTCTTACTAAATCCACCCAAATATACACTATTTTCCACTTATAACTTTTATTTGACATTTGGACAGACAAAAAATTATCTCTTTTTTTAGAGCTTATGTTGGTATTCACTTCTCTATGCATATTAAGTCAATGATTTAATCCAATTTTCTCTCCCTCTTCTCCCCTTTATCTCTCCCTCTTTCTATTGCTATCTCTTCCTCTCTCTCCATTAAATCCCTAAATTAATTAATATCTTCATGATTCATAGATTTTCTTTCAATTATGTTTAGATCACTTGAAGCTATCACTTCTCCATTGGCCTACCAATTGACCTCATGTAATACACAAATATATGCAAACAAAAATAGACCAAATTTTTTCCTAATTGAACCCCCACACCTCTTCGGCGTACCCATTACACACCAAGGTGCAATTGCTAGTTTTATGAATGACAGGAAAATGTCTCACATCGACATTCAACTTTTAGAAGACAGAAGCTCCCTTATACTTAAGTTGCAGTGGCAACCAAATTTATAGCAATCTATGATGCCATTAATGCAAATCATGTCTTTGGTGCATCTATTGTACCTCTCCCACTGACTCATTCGCCACATCTCTGCCTTTCATTGACCACCAAAACTTGTGCATCTATTGTACCCCCATTCTTTCATCATGGATTCCAACACCGCCATTACGAGAGTCTGGACATAGGGCTACGAATTAATGTGTAATGCATTTTTGTGGCCGGACAAATGACTTCTCAACTACAGTATCTCTCTCGGTATTTAATAGATGCAGGTCTAAAGTATTATTTTCAAGACTGATTTGTCCAGCTCTTTGTGACTGCTGGTGGCTGTTCAACTTCTTGTATTTATGGTTTGTCCCATGCTTCTGCTGTACCGTTTTAAAGTGTTACTGTTCTTGGTTCTGGTTGCTCTTATAGCGGAATGCCATGCTTCTGCTCTATTGTTCCTGTTTCTTGATTATCCAGCTATATTGTAATTCATTGTAGTTGCTGTTCTACCTAGTTTTTCTTGCAGTTTATTACTGCAACTCTTTGTAATCTGCATCTTTTCTCAATTAAAAAAAAAAAGATGCAGGCTTACTGATGCATTAAAATAACAAATTTTCATTTAGTTTTTGAAAGTTAATAGTACTATTGTAACTGGAAATTTGATTATTATGGATAATTTTTTTATTATTTCAGAAATAATAAGAAATTTTATTCTGATTTTGATATATTAAATTGAAATAATATGAAATGTATAAGAATGTACATAAATAAATTTGATATATCAAATGCTCATCAAAATTAATATGTGAAGGTCCCAACTCCTAAGTTGTCACGAGAAAAGAAGCAAAAGCTGAAGGAAGTCCCAAGCTCTACTAGAAGTCATGCAGAGATGAAACATGTATAAAAGGTCTCCTCTAATGCTTCCACCAAAGCTTCCAATTTTTCATAGAGAAAGAACACTGAAAAAAGATGATTAGCACTTTCTTCACTATGACCACATAGAAAGTAGAGTGAAGGGCCATTGAAACCTCTTTCCTAATTTTTCCCACACAAGGCATTTGTTTTGACTCAATAGCCATAAGAACATATTGCACTTAGGCCAACCAAATTTATTACAAATAAGTTTCCACCAAGGTCACACTCTCAAGTTAGCTTGTTGAGACTCCAAAACTACATACCCTTGAGCTACTGAATAAATAGCTTTAGAATCATGGCCGCAAGAAAGCAAATCCCTATCCTCTAAGGAACAACAAGGATTTTCAACAAGAATGGAGGATAAAGTATTTTTCTCCTATTAGGAACCACATCTGGGCAAAATTTAAATTTTTTTCCATTGAATCTCCCCAAAGAAGTAGAACATTTAAACTTATACATATTGGACCACCCAATGGCTACAAAAAATGCACTTAAGGATCGAAGTTGGGGACAATAAGAAAGAACAGGTGGGTGGCCATCCAAAGAGTCAATCCAAAAGAGACCATGCTCGCCTTTATGTATAATCTAGAAGAGTTTATCCTTAATAAGAGTGGATCCTCTTTTAATAGTGTTCCAAAACATAGATCCCTTACTAGTCAATTCCATTCATGAAATTTCCTCATTTACAACTCCTAATTATTTATCATTAAGAATGTGTTCCTAGGGTTGCTTCGTAAATTTACACCACCTTCATTATAATTTTGCAGCTAGAGCATGACTATTGATCTCAAACTACCTAAGACCAAGACCACCATTCTCTTTTGGCTTGCACACCAAATCCCAACTCACCAAAATCCATTTTTTATTATCAAGATTTCCTACCCATAGAAATTTTCTAGCAAGGGTATCAAAATCCCTAAGGAAGGGAGAGCTTGTAACATAGATGATAAAAGAGTCAACCTTCCTACAAAGGATAGCTATTTGAAGGTCCAATGTTTAAACTTTGACCACATTCTTTCTAGGATCTTCTACCAATGACTCTTCTTCAAGGTACCAATGCATAGGGGGATACCTAAATAATCTATAGGAAGTATTTCAATGAAAGTGAATAAAATTAGAAATTTTATTTTGGATTAAAAAATAAGAGTATTGAACAAAAATATTCTAGACTTTCCTTCATTAATCTATTGATCAAACATAACCAAGTATATATCAAGAGCTTTTTTGAAGTTAACCACCTCATCAATTCTAGTAAGACCCATAAGAGTAGTGCCATCCACTAAGAATCCAATCCCCAATTCCAACTCCAACCATGAATAAGGTTCATTTCCTTATATTGCCTCAACATCCTACCAAGACCCTCAGTCGGTAAGATAAACAAGTAAGGGGATAGGGGGTCTCCTTTCCCGATTCTTCGAGAAGCCAAAAAGGTAAGCGAGGGGGAACCATTAACCATAACAAAAAAAGAGGAAGAGGTAAAATAACTCATGACCCAAGATACCCACTCTAAATGGAAGCCAAAATCCAATAACATATGCTAGAGGAAGGACCACCTGACCCTAACATAAGATTTAAGTAGATAATATATTGTCTGAAAAGATTCTTCCTACTCTTGAGAAGTTGATGAAGGTGCGTGTGCAGTATGTGCAATGGGAAAAAGGAAATGTAGATCTCGAACAACAGGTACCAGAAAATATGTAATGAAAAATAAATATGCTCTAAAAACACTTGAAAAGAAGCAAACCAAAGTGAATGAAATAGATAATGTATTGACTAAAGAGATTCTTCCTACCCTTGAGAAGTTGAAGAAGGAGCATGTGTAGTATGTGAAATGGGCAAGTGACAATAAAAAAATGGAGGCAATAGGTACTAGAATCTATGAAATGGAAAAGGAATCTACTCTAAAAAACTTGAAAAGAAGCATACCAAAGTGAATGATTGAAACAACAGGAATACAATGCTTTATCTTTATTAGAGATAGAACACTAGGGTTAAGAGCTATTCCACTTAGTTTCACTCAAGGAAACCCTAGAGGTCCCAATCCAAATGTAGAAAGGGGGAAAGAGATCTTGCAATAGGGTGTCCTAGGGTATGATTAATGATTAAGGATGTGTTCACCACCAAGCTAGGGCTCAGAAAGACATGAGATGAATGAATCATGTAAATTACCATGCAATACCTAACTAGATGACCTCATAAATGAAATTGAAATGCAAAATATCGAACTAGAAATGAACAAAGGTGCACCTAAAAGAATGATGAGATCAAAACAAGCTCCAAAACCCTAAAAACTTGTTGTTTGATGCCCACTGGGAATCATAATCCAGTTTGGGCGATTTAGTCCCAAACTAGGGTTTTTGTGCCAAAACTAGAATCTGACAACTGTGTATGATTTGAAACAACTAAAATCTAGAAAATATGTTATACTGGGACTCATACACTGCAAGTGGTGTATCAATGCCATTCTGCTTTTTTGGAGGGTTAAGACCTAAATTTTCTCTCCTATTTTTGCTCTTCCTTCCATAATTTGTTTTTGGATCTAAAAACCCGATTCACAACCTGTAGGTGACTTTCTGTGAAGATACTAACCTTGTGACAACTTGATGAATTTCTTCAACCTTGCAACCTAATATTCAAAGGATCTTCAAGCTCCAAGACATTTAGATCTGCAATCACACATGTAGAGAGAGAAAAACTTGTTGATTGTTAGGGAATAGGGGTTTACCTTGGTCAAACGTCGTTTAGGTAATTAAACCAAATGATGAAACAATGAAATAAGAATATGAAACATGAAACATGAAATGATGATACCTTGAATGATGTCTTGTGAATCAAAAATCTAACATGAAGTGGCAATGTGGAGTGTAGATCTTGATCTTGCACTTTGATATGAAACAATGCTTTTAAATGGAGCTTGCTACATCACAACACTAGCTCAACAACATGTTTGATGTCTTATAATATTTGAGATGATGGTGGATATTCAATTACTCCAAGAAATTATGAAGAATTTTTCCCTTGAATGCCATAGAAGTGCTCTTGTAGACTCTCTTGACGCTCTTGTAAATTCTTGGAATGCTTAACTCTTGATGGATTATGTTGATATCATGAAGGCTTAGGTGAAATAATGATTTGAGACCTTTTTTGCATAGGCAATCCATCTAATCTCTTGTTTATTAGATCCTAGAGGCCAACATTCATGAAATTTGAACTTAAAACCTTGATTTCTCGTGCTCAAAACCCTAAAAAATAGGCCAAATGGGACTCATATGCCACTTGTGGCATATAGGCCCCATATGGATGGGACTCATATTCCCAAGGTGGCGTATGGGTCCCATCAAGCCTTTTGAGATAGAGAAAATCTCGGGGAGTTAATAAATTAAGTATATTTGATGTCTATGTCAGGATTTCGGCTGAAATATGCATCAAGATGCATTATATGTGGTCTTAGGGGCCTAGTAATGATTATATAAATGTCATAAATGAAAGAGAGCCCAAAAATCAATGTGAAAGTGTAAATAAATATACTTTACAACATTAAATTTAGGCAAAATTAGGTCTATTTAGCTTAAAAGGTCCCTAAATCCATTGTGAATCTATAAAACACATTACAACACTAGATCAAGGTGACATTAAGTCCATCTTAATTTTAATTATTCCCAAATTAAGAATGAAAATGTAGAGGGATACTTTTTCGTTGCCACATTTAGCCCCCACTTTAGTGAGAGGATGAACTTGCTTCAAAATCACACTAAAGTAGACATTCAAGAGGGGTCCAAGTGTACCAATGTGGATGGTCAAGAATAACAAGGATCACAGGAGGTAGTCAAGCACCTAGGATCAAAGATCCTATGTCAAACCAATATAAGAACAAAAGGACACGCACAAGGTGTATGATATGCAGCATCAAGACAAGATACACAAACATGCAATGCCAATGACTAAAAGGAAGAAAAATAGAAACAAGAAAAAGAAAAAAGAGGTGGATCAATCCTTGAACAATTTTCCAACACGATGTGGATTAGATCTAAGTTGTTTGTCCAAAATGCACACTCACTCTAAGGCAACGAACTTTAGGCTATCTTCTAGGTGAGTATCCAAAAAGGGTGGCTTAGTGATAAATTCATACCTCTATATCGGCTTCTCACTATATAATGAGAAATTCATGTTTATGTTTAGGCTTCTCATCATACATTAACCATACCAAAGCTATACCTCCTAATAAATTTGACAAGGAACCACATAATAATGAACTTCAAGCTTCAAGAGGAAAGCAAAGCTTTGTATGCTTGATACTCATGAACAAACAAGATGGCTCCACAAGCAAGAAAAGTGTGTTATGCAAGGTGGCCATATAATCATTATTGTAAATGTAAAGTAGTGTAAGGTTCATTCAAATGGATTTTTCTTTAGTTCTTGTAAGGTCTCTTCTTAGGGAACATTGTGCCTAATGTCTCCAAGAGAGGAGAAGTCAAAGAAGAATTAGTCTCTCAGAGGATATCAAACCCAATGATACCACCAAGAAAAGGATGCATGTCAAGAAAAAAAAGAAAATCACACATTGAAACATGAGTTTTGATGCATGCCCCCACTTTAAAGAAGTTGCTAACACCATTACTGTGAACAATTGCTTTAAAGTAGAAGAAGACATGAGAGCTTATTCGGAAATCCCTATGCCAAGTCATCTGTTTCCAATAAGCTACGTCTTGAATAAGTATGTCACATGTGAGCCAAATTAAGCCATGTCATCCACATCCCCAGCTTGCTCTTATATTCATAAAAGGTGGTCAACTAGCCAAAAGAGACAATGACATTTGACATACGAGGAAAAGGCTACCTAACCCCTTTCCCCCACTTAGTACAGTTCAAGGATGAGCCATGATGATTGATGAGAGGTATGCTAGAGTGAAAATAAGTATAAATTAGAGGAATTAGGTGTCCCCATATAAGGAAGAGCACCATACTCCTTAAGATGTTGAATTTGGTTACTTAAAGCCTTACATTTATTAGTAGAATGACCATGAACTCTATACTTGTAGGTGAATTAGGTTTAGCATCAACTTGTATAGGTTCAACTTTTGATTTTGGAATGTTATGATCATATGATTTATAGCTTTGTTCATCTATTTCAACCATGTATATTTTGTTGTTGTATTCAAATTTCTTCACACGGTGAAGAGTAGATGGGACTCCTTTCATAGCATGAATCCATGGTCTCCCTAAGAGAAGGTTGTATGAAAGAGGTTTTGGCATGATATGGATAGGAGTAGGAAACACTACAGGTCTGACCTAAATAGGTAATGTGATCATTCCTAGTGATTTCCTATTAACATTGTCAAAGCCATAAATATTAACATCATTAAGTTGAATAAGGCTCTTGTTCATGCCAATTTTATCTAGGAGTTCAATGCTATAAACATTAATACCTGCTCCATTTTCTATGAGAGTGCGCCTAACTACAGTTTCATTAATGATCACCTTTATCATCAAGGCTTCATTTTTGTTTTCAATCTCAAGTGAGGGTAATTCATGTTTAGGGAATAAGATTTCTGACTATGTGACATGCACATGATCCAAGGAGGATGTTATATTATTCAATTTCATAGAAGCTTGGATCTTCTCATACTTCATTTGCAACAGTTCTTGAAATATCAACTTGTATGCAGGTGGCTTCAGAATAGTGGTTTACAAATTATGAGGAAGGAAATTTCATTTTTTTCCTTTTCCCCAAACTCAAGGGGTTCGGTCGAACCCAATGGTTCGACCGAACGTCATTATGGGCTCCATTGAACACATATGTTCGGTCGAACCATTGGTTTGACCAAACCCACAAAGCCTAAATAAAAAAAATCATATTTAAATGGGTTCAACCGAACCCCCTTAAATATGACAAAAAACAAAAACATTCTCATTTCGACTGTCATTTTCACTTTCTAAATTTACCAGTTGCTTTCCCTAGTGCATGCAGTGAACTTAGACCATGACAGCGAGCAAATTGACTTCTTCTTTCTGGCGAACACAACCTCAACTCCGTCTCTCCAAACTTCATCAACCTGACTTGCATATTGAGCACCAAGTATTTGAAATTTGAATTTTTTAGAGTTCAAAATGCATTTATTTGTTAAATTTTGAAACCCTAGATGCAATTTTTTTCAAATTTGTTGAATTCAAATTGGATTTTTTTGGAAGTTTTTAAAGCGTTTTCAAATTTGATGAATTCAAATTGGATTTGCTTCCCCATTTTGCATACATTTTTATGTCCTATGTGTAAATGAAATATGCCTTCCCATTTCAGCAATCAAAGCTATGGATAGCCTGCTCCTAAATGGAAAGACCAAGTGAAACATATATAAGAACTTAATAGCATATGGAAACAAACAATATAAAGTTATGAAGTTCAAATAGAACCACAAATTGTATTATTTGTAACATTAAAAATGTCCATCTCTACACATTTTTGGTGGTAGGTAGGTATTGCACAATAAGATAGAGGATGTAAACTGATTAAGACTTGGATAGTATTTTAAAAGGAATTTGAGGTGTGGAAACACTTCCCATATTAACCTATCAAGAGATAAATATGAAAAATAGATTTAATTTTAGTTACAAGAAAAATGTATAAATTATAAATTTATAACATAATTATGTACATGGGAAAATCCTCTTGGAAGAAAAATCCCACAACCAAAAACATGAACCAATTATATTATTTGATAATAATATCATTTACAATAAAATATTCATGTGCATACCCTTATAGTAGTATCATCAACATGTGATTCATATGGAGTAATTTCTAGTAGCATGATGATACCTATAAAATCATTATGCTTTCTCCATCTCAAGCACCCATAAATAGGAAAAATTTAAACCATAAACCAAGTGTGGTTTACCAAAGCCATGAGCCAAAATAATGACCTAAAAATGGCACCAAATTTGGCACAAATTCCAACACCATATTCCTTGACTTGGTTTATAGGATGTATTTAGCAAATGCTTTACATCTTGTCAAAAAAATTCAAATCCTCCTCCTCATAACCGACACTCCATTTTTGACATATTCAAACCCATTATTTAAGATGATCTTGATGATTTTCATAATTCTAATCAATATTCTAGTGTAATCCCCCATTTTTTATTCTCTTATGTGTCATATAACATTTCATAAGTAATTCCCATCTTACAATTTCATACAATGCTCTTACAACTTTAAATATATAAAAGGGACAACCCTAGTTCAATTAGGATTATTTAATTATTATCACCTACATCCATTCATTACATGTTATTAGTTTTTAGTGTCACACATTATTAGGAAATATGCATTGTCCAAGCAATTGGGGTATATTGCATGTTTGAGAGTGTTTTCCTTGATCTTTTATCTATTTAAATTAATATCCTTTAAAATATTGTTTTATGGAGTTTTCATCTTAACTCTAATATGGCTAGCAAATAAAATGTTGATTGAATCATTTTTTGATATAATAGCTAATGGAAACCATATAAAGAGCCACATTACAGAAGATGAAAAATAATGATCAAGACTATGATTTAGATACATATGTTGCTAAACAAGATATTTTCCTAAATTGATAATTCTGTGTTGATGCACCTCTCCACCTAAATATCCTCACTCATTTATTTATCCCTATTTATACCACTCCCTTCGTTCTTCCCTTCCATCCATCTACCCTTCATCCTCATATAATGATTCCTCCTATCATACTATAATTACCACTTCCATGGGATCCACTACCCATGTCCTACCGCCTTTCTCTCCACTATTATTTTTCTTATCTCCCATCCTTTTGTATATGTTCACACCATTATTACTACTAGCACTATCCTATATAGATATGTT
>VDFB02041002.1:0-14856 GCA_007258455.2 Sequoia sempervirens
GAAACAAATGTTGAACCACCTGGAAATGAAGGAAATCTAAATAGGGTGGTTGAGGAGTTGGGAAAAGACCTAAAGAAGGTCGCTCCTCTGAAATTTGATGGGAAAACCCTTGGAGATGGAGCAGAAGCCTGGGTTATAGAAATGGAGAGGTATTTTTCCCTACAAAATCTATCTGATGAAACAAAGGCTGAATGGGGTTCTTATCAGCTCACTGGTGAGGCTGCTACTTGGTGGGAAAATGAAAGGGCGGATAAGCAGTTTATGCATGGGAAGGTAACTTGGGATAAGTTTCTACAATTATTTAGGAAGAGGTGGTTACCACAATCTTACTTTGATAAGAAAATGACAGAATTCCAGGTACTCATACAGGGTGGCATGACAGTGACTCAGTATTGGGAGAAATTCTCTCACTTGCTCAAGTACGCACCCCAATACCAGCATGATGAGAGGTTTCGAGTCCGAAAATTTATTTTGGGGCTTAGACCTCAAATTGGAAATGAAATAGATCTGCATAATCCAGCCACCATGGATGAAGTTTTTGATTTAGCAATTAAACAGGAGCACAAGCTGCAGCAAGCTGCTAACTATAAGAAGAGCAGGGAAACCAAGTATGGCAATAAGAAGTTCCAGGGAAATCATCAAGGTAATAACAATCAGGGTGGTCAGAGCAAACAGGACAATCAAGGGAATGATAACAGGCAAATCAGAAATCTGAAGAGGGATGGTAGTCCTCAGGACCGCAACAATGGAAACAGGAACAATAACAACAAGAGGGGCAATTTCAATAAAAGGAATGATAACAATAGGAGAGATTTTTCTGACGAGCCCAAAGCACCTCATGGGGGTTGTTATACTTGTGGTGGCAAGCATTACGCCAGTGTGTGCCCTCAGAGGAATAACAAATAGAATAACAGGAATCAACATCATATTCATGCGGCGGTTGACAATTGCCAAGCAGATTATCAGGCCACTCCTATCCAGCTATTGGGTAAATTGTTTGGATGCCCTGTTTCTGTTTTGATTGATACTGGTGCTACTGATAGTTTTGTAGATCCTCATGTTTTGACTAAGTTATCAGTTAGACCGAGTTTTATGGTGAATTCTTGGAAAGTTCAATATGGAAACTAGGTAGAGACGAAGGTAGAGCAATGCATGTATTTTAGTAAACTTGAACTCCCTAACCTTCAAATGCAAGTGAATTTGTATGTTGCACCGTTGGGGTCTTACGATGTAATATTAGGGATAAATTGGCTCTCTAAACATAAGGCTCTTGTTGATTGCGAAGAGAAGTCAATAAAGTGTCTTGATGATAGAGGAAACCATGTGGAGCTTTGTGGTGTTAAAAAGCCTTTAGAGCTTAGGCAAGTCTCCGCCATGCAGTTGAAAAAGGCAAGTCGGAAGGGATGCACTATCTTTGCAATAAAGGTCAAGGATCTTGATGAGAAAGAAACCTCAATTAATGATCATCCCATTCTGAAAGAATTTGAGGATGTTTTTCCTGTAGAGCTAACTGAGCTACCGCCTAGGCGTGTGTTTGATTTTTCTATTGATTTGCTACCAGGGGCAGAACCTCAGTCTAAAGCTCCTTACAGGATGAACACGACAGAATTATTTGAGCTTAAGGCCCAACTGGAAGAATTGTTGAAGTAGGGATTTATTAGACCAAGCGTGTCGCCTTGGGGAGCTCCAGTTATTTTTGTGAAAAAGAAGGATGGGACCTTGAGGTTATGCATTGACTATAGGATGCTTAACAAGGTCACTATCAAGAACAAATACATGCTCCCACGCATTGATGACTTGTTTGACCAGCTGAAAGACGCCAAGGTATTCTCAAAAATTGATTTAAGATCGGGATACCACCAGTTGAGATTGAAGGAAGAAGATATTCACAAAACTGCCTTCAGAACAAGGTATGGGCACTACGAGTTTACAGTGCTACCATTTGGGCTAAGTAATGCCCCTGCAGCTTTTATGAACCTGATGAATAGTGTCTTCCGAGATTGTTTAAATAACTTTGTCCTAATCTTTCTTGACGATATCTTGGTCTATTCTAAGTCAGAGGAAGAACATGAGAAGCATTTGAGAATTGTGTTGCAGCGATTGAGGGAACATAAGCTGTATGGAAAGATGTCTAAGTGCACTTTCTTCCAATCTAAGGTGCACTATTTGGGACACGTTATTTCAACAGAAGGGGTAGCGGTGGACCCAGAAAAGATTAAGGTAATTATGGATTGGCCAGCGCCGCAAAATGTCTCTGAAGTTCAAAGTTTCATGGGTCTTGCAGGTTATTATAGGAGATTCGTTCAGGGGTTCTTGACAATTGCAGCACCCATCACTGCACTGCAGAAGAAAGAAAAGAAATTTGAATGGAGTGATAAGTGTGAGAGAGCTTTTCAGCTGCTTAAGGAGAAACTCACTACTACACCCATCCTGGTTGTGCCCGATCCGAATGGCCATTTTATAGTTATTACTGATGCATCAGGGGAAGGGGTAGGAGCAGTTCTTATGCAAGAAGGGCAAGTGGTAGCATATGAATCGAGGAAGTTAAAGAAACATGAATTAAACTATGCACCACATGACTTGGAGTTGGCAGCCATAGTCCATGCTTTACAGATGTGGAGGCATTATCTCTTGGGAAAGCCTTTTGAACTGAAGACAAACCATGCAGGATTAAGATATATCTTCACTCAACCCAATCTTAATGCCCGACAAAGGCGATGGCTGGAATTCTTGAGTGAATATGACTTTGGAATTGAATATATTAAGGGTAAGGAAAACAGGGTGGCTGATGCCTTGAGTAGAAGGAGGCACCTTGCAGCCATGGTTACCATAAAATCAGATTTCAGGCAGCAGGTAGTTAAATCCTTACTTGGGGATGAACATTATGAAAGGGTGAAACAAGCCCTAGGGGTGAATTCCTCGGATCGTCGATATGAGGGTTATGTATTTGAATCGGATGGGCTCTTGAGATTCCAGGGGCGGATGTACATTCCTAGTTCTGCAAACTTGAGAGAGTTGGTGCTAGAGGAGTTCCACAATGCACCATACTCAGGACATCCTGGTATTACAAAGATGATGGAAGGACTTAGGCCACTGTACTTCTGGCCAAGAATTAAAAGGGATATTACTTCATATGTAGCCCGATGCTTGGAATGCCAGCAAGTCAAGGCTAAGCATGTGCATTCGGCAGGACTCTTATATCCTCATAGGGTGCCAGAGTATAAATGGCAGGTTATCACTATGGATTTTATTCAGGGGTTGCCAATGTCTAGGAACCGACATGATACCATCTTGGTTGTGGTGGATAAGTTGACGAAGGTTGCTCATTTTATTCCTGGAAACCTCAAGGATGGTTCAATGGTTTTAGCAAGAAAATTTGTTCAAGAAATCTTTCGTTTGCATGGAGTGCCAGAAACGATCATTTCAGATCGAGACACTCAGATGACTTCCAGGTTTTGGATCACATTGAACTCTTCCCTAGGAACTAAATTGAATTTCAGTTCCGCATATCATCCTCAAACCGATGGTCAGACAGAGAGGGTGAATCAGGTAGTAGAAGATCTTCTACGTATGTATTGTATGGAGCAGCAACATAAGTGGGAGGAGTATTTGCCTTTGGTAGAGTTCACTTACAACAACTCCTACCATGCTTCTTTGGGTATGGCACCTTTTGAAGCTCTTTATGGACGTAAATGTCAGACACCCATTAGTTGGGACAGAGTAGAAGACAGGGTTGTGATTGGCCCTGAGATGCTCAGAGAAATGGAAGACCAAATGAAGATCATTAAGGAAAAATTGAAACAAGCTGCAGATAGATAGAAAAATCTAGCAGACAAGAACCGAAGCTTCAGGTAGTTCTCTGCAGGAGATAAGGTCTTTTTGAGGGTTCGGCCGCATAAGAGTTCAATCTCTTTCGGTAAGAACTCTAAGTTGGTCCCTAGGTTTGTTGGCCCTTTTGATGTTTTGGAGGTGGTGAATCCAGTTGCTTACAGGCTTGCTCTGCCACCAGCTCTATCCCGGATACATAATGTATTTCATGTCTCAGTACTTAAGCCTTACCATCCAGATATTGCTCACATCCTTGATTGGCGTGCATTGCAGGTTCAGGACCCAGGGGTGATACAGGTGGAGCCCGTCAGGATCCTGGAAGAGTGCAACGTTAAGTTGCGGAATAGGGACATTATGCAGTACAGGGTCCAGTGGGACCAGTATTCGGTGGATAATGCCACCTGGGAGAATGCTGAGGATATAGATAGAGTCTTTCCTCATTTGAGATCTTAGCATACTCTTATTTTCTTTTATGTAGAGACTTACGATATACTGGTATCTCAATTTTGTTGTGTAACTTGCTTTTAGACATCGAGACGATGTCTCTTCCAAGTTGGGAAGGATGTCACGTCTCAGACTTTGATGCTATTTTATCCATGGCTTTGTGTGGATTTATTATATGAATGATGGTGTGTGTTAGAGTAATATGATATAATACAATGCTTTGGTGTATGGAAATGTGAAAAAAAAAAATATTTACTTTTGAAATTGTGAATGCATTTTATTTTAAAATATGCAAGATAGAACAAAATAGAAGTATTGATTTAATTATTGCTTTGATTTATATCTCTATATCAGTTACTAATACAATTTCGTTGTTGCACGCCTGAGTGCACTTGAGTTGCAGGTGGTCGAAGACCAAGAGTGTGATTGAGGAAAGAAGGCTAGCTTCTCGATAGGGTAAAAGAGGAAGAACTCTCGGTCACACACACAACACCTAAAAATCATATAGTTGCATTTAGGCAATGTCTGTTTCAATTTGATTGTTTTGAATTACTTACAAAATAGGTAATAAATGGTTTGAATAAATAAATAATAAAAATAATAACATAAATATAAATTAATTATCAATTGTAGTTTTGAAAAGATTATGATTTTTCTATTAAATCTATCCCACTTTCTATGCAAATAATTGAAAATCTTTTTATTAAATTTTATCTATTTATGAAATTGAAATAAAGTGGAAATATTTTAATTGCATATGTTTTAAACCAAAGTCCAAAATTAGGAGAGAGGAAACTAATATTAAATAGAAAAACAGTCCCGAGAAAATTGGGTTATGGGAAATTCTTCTTAAAAACAACAATGTTCTCGGCAAGTGGCTATCTCTTTATTTTTGCATGTAATATTTGCCAAGAAAATTATCCATCTATCAATGCAACATGCAAGCTCAACATCATCAATAACACAAACCAAGATAACCAAGAAGATAACGTAGATCTCAAGACTCAAACACCAGATCACCTATAGATCCAATTTTCTAGACAAACCCATAATTGAGTAACCATGGTCAAGGAACCAAACAATCATCCAATAGATAAAAACAACTTCCTAACACTATACTACACCACCACCTATAATCATGAATCAATCAATACCTAATTTTTCAATCACATACATGGTCATGTCATGTCAATTTTCAAATATGCATGAACATCCATGACACCATAATCATCACCATCAATATACTTACACTCGACTCTCACTAAATTGAGACTCCAAGTCTCACACGAGTATCAACCATGTCCTCAAACTAGAAGCTGCAACTATTCACCCTGCATCAAATTCGAAACTCTTGAAACACATGTAGACCTATATTAGGAAGCACCAAAATTGATGTCGTTATACTATCTGTGATTGCAAACATACTTCCCTGGTTTTCACCCACCAATTCATCTGAATGCTCACACAATCACTCCGTGAATATTAGGGTCCTACAAGCACTCAAACAAACACAATCCTCTTTCTATTCATCCAAGTGAAAACCCAATTGATCCAGTGTGTAGTACATGGCAAAAGCTCTCCATCACCTATTCAAAATCCAAAATTTGATTCTGTATACGATAGTTATGACTTGTTAACCATTATGGAGCAATGTTGGCTTCATAGCACTAAATTCTGGCAAAAAAAAAAAAAAATGAAAACCAAAACTAAATTTGAGGCTAAGTTTTTCCCTCTTGACGACTTTCCCAAGGTATATCTTGTGTAATCTTGTGGGTATGTCTTTGATCTTTCCATTACACTTATTTTGTAAACTTGTTTGCATGTTTTTTCTCTCATAGGGTTATGTAAGAAATGGTTTGAACAACCTGGTCATTTCCTCACAATGCAGAAATAGGTTAATGAAATTGAAAATGCTCACGCTTACCACTGGCAATGTCATTGCATGCTAGACATATAAATTGAATCACAGTGCATATTTTCCACATTTCAATTACAATCCTAAAATGCTATTGCCATCCATTACTCATCTCAGGCTCACAGGGATCATGTAGAAACATCTAGCTGACGAAGCCACTGCCCACTCTACTTGCTGCACACAACCCCTTTGAAGATTGCATATCTTCAATTACTGCAGAGCTGTATTCTCAAGAAAACACTTTTGCATGTGAAAAATGTCCACTCTTTCATCCCTCACAAGTGATTTGCCTTTGTTACAGACAAGTTTTCATAATAAGCATATTCACTTGCATTTCAAGTGCAAAAGTTGGAGGAAGACCGTAAAGTGTTTTATCACATGAAAGAATAAGAGATCTTGTGGAATATGATTACTAAAGCATATAGAAGACATGGGTATCCACATGACGTAGTCACATTGTTTCACTGTATGCAACAAACAAGTATCCAACCTGATTAATTTACATTTACCAATATACTCCCAACCTACGCCAAAATGGGAGCTTTGTAACAAGGTATGGACATCCATCAAAGCATAAAGGATAGAGGAATTTTGTCAAATGTTGTAGTTGCAACTGCCTTGGTAAACATGCATGCAAAATGTGGAAGCATAGACAAGGCACATAAAATATTTGACGGAATCCCTCAAAGAAATGTGATCTCATGGAATACCATGATTGCAAGATATGCACAAAATAGATATATTGAAAAGGCTTTAGAAACTCTCAAGCAAATGCAATTGACAGTTGTAAAGCCAAACTCCACAACTGTTTCCAGCATCATCCCTGCCTATGCCAAAATGAGAGCTTTGGAACAAGTTACGGGCATCCATCAAAGCATAGAGGATAGAGGAATTTTGTCAAATGTAGTAGTTACAATTGCCCTCATAGACACACATGCAAAATATGGAAGCATACACAAGGCAAGTGAACTGTTTGACAAAATCCCTCAAAGAAATGTGGTCTCATGGAATGCCATGATTCTTGGGTGTAGACACCTTGATTTTGCCACCTTAACTTTGTCATGATCATCTCATTTTTAATCACCCTAGTCTCATGTTGTCACCTAACTCCATGATTCCAACCAATCAATTCTATCATCGTCTGTCAATTATTGTTGTCCTTATCATCTTATTATACTCCTTCATCTTGGCATAATCGTACAACCGACCAGTACATCTTCTTGACTCTCTATCCTACGATGATGGATCGCAGTGTGATCCGGCGTTGATGAAAAACTTGCTGTCGAATCCGAGGAAGCAATTAGCCACCTTCAATATGGTTGTGGAAATCTCATACATCTTTAATCTTATTAAGTGTTGCCAATTTTATCCAACTTCATCTATGATAATTCACCTTATTGAATAATTAACTAGCACTTGCACCTAAAGAGGTTCAAATATTGCAGATAGAAAATTATATGCATGTTAATATGTTAAGAGAGTATGTGTTTGTGTGCATGGATGGTAAAATGTTTACCATTAAATGGCGGCCTAACAAAAACAATGCAAATGGAAATAGAATGTTCCCATCTAGTTGTCAACTCAATATTTATCTAGATTTTATGTGATAAGTGATATTTTGGAGGCTTTTACTTGATATTTTAGAGGATTTTACCATTACATTGTAGCTGGTTTACCATTAAATGGCAACTAAAACTAGTTTTCCAACAACTCAATAGTGGTTTGCAGGTATGAGACTTGTTTTAGGCTCAAATCTCACACTATGTGTAGCCTATTGACTAACTACATTATGTTAATTGAGTAATCTCATTTACCCATATCACCTCATATCTAATTAATTGGTAGCTCTAATTAGTCCATGCACATATGATGACCAATTAGAAAAGAAATAAATAATTACAATTATCCTCGCCCACATTTCACCCATCAATCAAAGTCAATTAACAAATAAGTAAATCTCACATTTCACTCCTGTTAATTAAGTCAATTCCATCTTTCACTCATCAACCAAACTAGTTAACTAATTAGCTGATCAAGTTAACTCTCAATCAAATTAGTTGACTAATCAATCAAGCTAGTTGACTGATCAGTCAATTGAGTTGAATAGTTAATCATAGTTAATTATAAATCAAATCTTTATCCTCCAAATCAATTAAATCAATCTTGGCCATTCATATTTTCACCTCTAAATCTATAAATCCATTATTCTTTCCAAAAATTTGGGGAGCATTCTGAGAAAGTCTGTGATCCATTTATGAATATTTGAATCAAATCATTGTCATATTATCAAAGAGCTTGCACGGCAGTTAACCATCCACAAATCCGTCAAAAAACATTAATCAACTGAACTTGCTGACCAATTAACTAACTTGATTGATTAGTCAACTAACTCGATTATGATATTGCTATCATGGTTAAGCATGCTTAAGTTGGAGTAGTACTGGAACGGGTGACCTCCTGGGAAGGCCCAATGCTTCACCTCTGTGAACATCACCTAGATGCAATGAGTACTAAGCGAAACATTCATTATCACGAGAGATGGGTTCTTGTGAACCACTAGTCAAGAAAGATGGGTCAATCAGTTTGACTCGAAAAACTGCATAGTTGAATTCGGATAGCAATATCATAATTTGAAACGCTGTGGAAATAACCTCCTACTTATCAACTAACTTGATTGTTCAATCAGCTATTTGATTGATTTAAGAGTTAACTTGATCAATCAATTAGTTAACAATTTTGTTTGATGAGTGGAAAGCAGAACTAATTGACAAGAGTGAAACATGAAATTGATTCATTTGTAAACCGACTTTGATTGATAAATGAAATGTGGATGAAGATAATTAGAATTATTTATTTATTTTAATTGGATATATATGCATGGATTAATTAAAGATAATTAATTAATTTATAATGATTAATTAATTAGACATAGGGTAATATTAGAGGGAATAATATAATGTAATCAATTAATTGACAAAGTGAATTAACATTAAGCTGATAAATCAATGGCGTGACGAGACGATGAGAATAACTTGACAATAGAATTGGTCGATTGACAATGATGATAGACTTGATCGATTGGAATGACTGTGTTATGCAATAGCATAAGACTAGGGTGATTAAATGGGATGATTACAACAAAGCTAAGGTGACAAACTTTAGGTATCTACACTAGACATGCACAAAAAGAATTTAGTGAAAAGGCTTTAGAAAATTTCACAGGTGTAAAGCCAAATTCCACAACCTTTACAAACATCCTCCCTGCCTATCCCAAAATGCAAGCTTTGAAACAAGATATGAATATCCATCAAAGCATAGACAATGCACAGCAGTATCCCTGAAAGAAATGTGGTCTCATGGATTGCAATATTGCAAGATATGCACAAAATGGATTTATTGAAAAGGCTTTAGAAACTTTCAAGTAAATGCAATTGGCAGGTGTAAAGCCAGATCCACAACCTTTGCCAGCATCCTCCCTGCCTGTAATAAAATGGGAGCTTTGGAAGAGGTAATGTACATCCATCAAACCATAACAGAAGGTGGATTTCTGTAAGATATTATGGTTGGAAAAGCTCTGGTAGATATGTATGCAAAATGTGGAAGCACAGGCAAGGCATGTGAACTGTTTGAAAGAATGCCTCAATGAGATGTCATCTCATTGAATGAGATGATTGCAGGCTTTGCAGAAAATTGATTTGTTGAAATGGCTTTAGAAACTTTCAAACAAATGCAATTGGCAGGTATAAAGCCAAATTCTTTGCAAGAGCCCTCCCTGCCTGTGCGAAAATGGGAGCTTTGGGACAGCCTATGGACATGCACCAAAGCATAACGGTAGGGGGATTTTTGTCAGATGTTATAGTTGGAAATGCTCTGGCAGACATATATGCAAGATGTGGAATCATAGACAAACACCTGAATTGTTCGACAAAATGCCTCAAAGAGATGTCTATCTCATGAAGTGAAATGAAATGATTGCAGAATACACACAAAATGGTTTTTACAAGGAAGCTCTTGAAATCTTTGAATTAATGAAGCACTCTGGAACACATCCTAACATTGTAAGTTTTGCTTGTGTTCTAGGTGCATGTAGTCATGCAGGTTAGTGGATGAGGGCTGCACATACTTCACACATCAGTAACCCTTATTGCATTACATATATAGTTGATCATTAGGTGTGCATGGTTGACCTTTATGCCCGTGCTGGCTATCTTGGGGACACCCTAAACCTTATTACTAAGATGCCAGTTAAACCTGTGGTGCCTATGATCATATATGAATATAGACTGAGTATTTCCAGCAACAGTGCCTTTTTAGTTGGATCCTAAAAATGCTGCAACTTATGTTCTCTAAAACATCTGTGCAGAAGCGGGCAGGTGTGGTGAGGTTCAAAAGTAAGGAGATTGATGAAAGATAGAGGAATTAAAAAGATACCTGGATGTAGTTGGATTGAAGGCCATAAAATGGTACATGCTTTTTGTGTAGGAGACAGATCACATCCACAAACACTGTAGACCTATGCAAAGTTGGAGAAATTGGCTTGGCAAATGAAGACAGCAGGGTATTTCCAGATTCAAGACTTTTACTTAATGCTGTGGAAGAGAAGCAAAAAGAATCATTTATCTGCCACCATAGTGAAAAGTTAGCAATTGCATTTGGTTTGTTAAACATGGCCCCTGGTACAACTATTAGAGTTATTAAGAACCTTCGAGTATGTTCTGATTGCCACACTGCATCTAAATTCATCTCCAAGATTGTTGAAAGAGAAATCGTTCTGAGATATGTGAACCATTTCCATCATTTTAAACAGGTGCAATGTTCTTGCGGAGAATATTGGTGATGCTAAATGAAACAATCTGAAAAATAGGCTTGCACCATAATAATGTGCACTGTATCAGATATCCAGTAATAACGATGGGACATCCATCAAATCATAA
Source organism: Sequoia sempervirens (assembly GCA_007258455.2). NCBI lineage: Eukaryota > Viridiplantae > Streptophyta > Pinopsida > Cupressales > Cupressaceae > Sequoia > Sequoia sempervirens. The sequence continues at coordinate 11,122 of VDFB02041002.1, forward strand.
CAGCAGGGAATTTTTTGTCATATGTTGTAGTTACAAGTGCCCTACTAGACATAAATGAAAATGTGGAAGCATAGACAAGGCAAGTGAACTGTTTCAAAAAATGCCTCAAAAAAATGTGATCTCATGAAATGCCATGATTGCAGGATATGTTCAAAATGGGTTTTTCTGAAAAGTCCTTAGAAACTTTTAAGCAAATTCAACCAGTGGGTGTAAAGCCCAACTCCTCAACCATTGGAAGCGTCCTTCCTGCCTTTGTGTGAATTGGGGCTTTAGATGAGGGTATGAACATCCATCAAAAGCATATTTGGAAGTGGATTTTTATCAGATATTGTAGTTGCAAGTTCCACTTCGGATCACCACAGCGTTCACAAAAACTTCTGCACAAAATTCAATAATGAAGAATTTATGCACAGATTCTCTCTTGAAAGATTTCAAATTGTGATCAATTTATTTGTAGCTTATAATGTGTAGATGAGATTTGACATTCCTTGTAGTTTTCTATGCCATTCACAAAGCCGCATAAAATCTCCAAACCTATTAGATGCAGCGATTCTTAAATATACCTCTACACATACATATATATCATATGAGTATATGCATGTGTATTTATGTATTGCCATATATATAATTGTAAGGGAATACAATCTCTTTTACATAAATCTAGGATAATTAAGTAAATGCAAATAACAAGCATATAATTAAACTACATTAAATCAGGATGGCTGGTGTCAATATTGGTTCATTAACAAAACCGAGTACAAAAGTGTGCCACTTATCAATTTGTAATTATTTTAAGGCATTCGATCAAAATGGTGCCAAAACTAAATTGGAATTGGTGTGGGTATGAAAATTTAACCATTACAATCTTATATATCTGTATGTGTGTGTACATTTATGGTATATATGTGTATATATATGTACATATATGTGTGTGTATATATACATATATGTGCATATGCATATGTGTGCATTGTATACACACACAAATATGTAGACAAAGATACACATACATATCATCTATGTGTGTACAAATATGTGCATATATGATATGTATATACACACATGTACACAAAGAAACACATACATATCATATATGTGTGTACATATATATTAAGAATTGCCTAAAGTAGCTCAAATTCCATGCCAATCATATCGCATGGGATGGTGTACATGCACTCCAAGCTCTCTGAAATGAATCTGTATCAACACATTTTGAAATATGAGCCACTTTAGTGAACACCTTTCCCATTTTATTTTATGCCCATATTTAGGGAATGTCTTGATACATTTACATATCAACAAATGGTGCAATCTTGCACAATTTACAAAGTTGGGTTTGTCCCCCTAGCTTTTACCTATACCCAACATACACATCCCCACATTTATTCCCCACCTTATCCATACATACACAAATTAATTATACCTAGCCATACACGTCTCCCAATACATATGATACCTAGATCTGAGCATTTCCGTGTCCCGGATCATTTCCACAAATGTAGGGTCCACTCTGCACTTGTGGATTTATCCCATGGAAATTTAAAATGCTAGAATCTCACCTATTCTACTAGCTTTTATGAGCCAATAAAAGCACATTTAAACAACTTGATGCTATGTGCTTGTATATAAAGGAATTCATTTGCATCCAGTTCACACTCTCATATTTGAACATCTCTCATCCTAAGGTTAATTAATAGAACATTTGGATTTGGTACACTAAAAAGAATCTAAATCTACACATTCATCCTAGATGCATTTGCACAATTGAAACTTCTTGTTTCAAATCCTTTACACAAGTTTTCTGGGGGTTAACATAGGATAACATGTCTCCTAGCAACATAACAGCAATCCTCTAAAGGGATTTTTAAATACAACCAATATTCAGACAAATGCAAAGTACAGAGTAGACAAAGATAAATCAGGCAACCCAAAGCGAGGAGGTACACACTTGGCAGGATCAGATCCATGCAGATTAGGATAAATCCAGACACAAAAAATTAACCCAAGAAAGAGCATAGGTCTGTTTGCAAAATCCGAGGCGTAATGCCTACAGAGAGAGGCATCATTTCCCAGACCAGTGACAGTTCATTGGAATCATTGATTCTTTGGTCACAGAGCTAAGCACCCTTACCCTTTCATTTATTTTAATTTTCTGTACTTTAGCATTAAAATCAGAATTACACGTACCCACAGAAATGGAAGAGATTAAACTTGTACAAATTTCCTTGTCAGAAACATTGTACGGGATGGTGTGCATGCACTCTGAGCTCTATGGAATACACTCCAATCTTTGGATTAAATATGCACCTTTCATGTTTGTAAATCTGCACACTTTTAAGGAGTTTTCACACAATAATTAATCTAGGCTAAGTAGGCTTAGTTGTAAGAATTCAAGATCGCACATAGGAAAAGCTTATATTAAAAAAGTGACTAATTAATCTAGGTTAATTATGATTAGTCATATTCATTTAATTGATTAGGCTAGATTGCACGTAAGGGGAAAATAATTTTTTCCTTTAAATGGTTGTAGAAGATAATATAAGTTTGCTCCGTTAAACAGGCCCTTTTGTTCAATGGGCTTAAACATGCCTTTGCTTTTGAAAAAAATTAGGGAAAAAAAAAACTTTGGAGAAGTAGATCAATTTTTCCATTTGCATAAATTCCAAGACAGATTAGTCCTAGAAAAGTACTTACAGTAAGATTATAGCATCCCTGCCTATGATGGGGACTAACAAAAGTAAGATTAAAAGTTACAATCAAAAGTAAAACAAGTTTATTACTCAAAAAATAGCTCTTGAAACAAAAATAAAGTAAATAAGGTAGATAAAATAAAAGAGTTCTTAAATAAAGATTTAAATTTATGTGTCCATTTATATATGTGATAAATAAAATAGTTCTGAATAAAATAAAATAACTGGAGACATATGTGATAAATAAAAAAATTCTGAAAAATATAAAATACCTGGAGACTGATATCTCCCAGTCATTATTTATAGATGTATTTACAATATCTATACTAGCAATCGCACCTTAGTGTGCAATGGGTACGCCAAAGAAATGTGGAAGATCAATTAGGATAAATTTTGGTCTATTTTTCGCATACATTTATGCAGTACATGAGGTCAATTGGTAGGCAATTTAGCAAATGATGATGTTTGTGCAACAAAGGTCTCAATGGAGAAGTGATAGCTTCAAATCAACTATGCATCCACTTACAGGGATCCAAACATGATTGAAATAAAACCTCTGAATCGGGAAGATAATCAGGCCCCATTACCAACAAGCTCATGTTATGTTTGCAATAAGGAGAGAGGGAAAGAGAGGGAGAGATAGGGATAGAAAGAGGGAGAGAGAGGGGTAAGGAGATAGAGATGGAGAGGATAGAGATGGAGATGGAGGAGAGGGATATGGAGAGGAGAGGAGAGGGAGAGAAAAAGAGAGAGAGGAGAGAGGGATAGATAGAGATGGAAGAGATAAATATATAGAGAGGGAGAGAGTGGGAGATAGATGGATGGATAGAGAGAAGTAGACATGTCTAGAGATAAAGGGGGAGAGAAGAAAATAGAGGTAGAGATGGAGATAGAGCGAGAGAGGAAGAGGGAGACAAATAGATAGAGAGATATAGGCAGGAGTGATAAATACAAAGAGAGATAGGAAGATAGAGAGGCTGAGATGGAGATATATAGAGGAAGAGGGATAGGGAGATATAGAGATATATAGATGGTGCAATAGAGT
>VDFB02041003.1:0-20135 GCA_007258455.2 Sequoia sempervirens
TATTGATATCTTTGATTTCTATAAAAAAAACAGTAACAAGTACTATGAAACTCAATGCATTCTCATGTTCATTTTTCTTCTTTCATAAATTCATATAGCTAGAAAAATGTATTTTTTAACTAATATGTATTCACATACAAAGAATATATCGCTGTAAATTCTCACATATATATATATATATATATATATATAAGCATAAGAAATGTTGTAATCAAGAATCCATATCATATTTAAAATGAATGCACAAAATGCATAAAATATCAAATGCTTTTGCAAATACAGCTCTCCAATGAATGCACAAAGTGCATAATATACCTTCCATTCTATGATTTTGTTCTTCATTCTATAAGTCTATCTCTAAATATTGTCTTCTTTGAAATTCTTCACTTTCTATGTCAAAATTAAATCGAGGTTAGGGGTGTGTTAAAGAACGCCCTTGTGAGAAATTAGTATGTAAGAATTAAAGTGTTAGTCCTTTTGACCAAGTCAAGCACCTTGTTTGTTGTTGTTCACAATTTGTACATAAAAAATTATTATTAACATGTTGAATATGTGATGCAAATGAATGCATTGATAATACAAGAAGGCTCTTGCATGAAATGCTCACGAATATCTTTCGATACTTCAAATTAATACTTTTCAATTATATTTAAAATGCATTCACAACTAATTTTTAATGTTTATGGAAATCTCCTAAAAGGAGGCAAACTACTTCTAAGGATATGATAACAACATCAATGTTTAATCTTTGGAATATGCTGAGGAGATACTAATGTTGAAAACAGATGCTATGAATAGCACGAGAGCCCGGCATGACTTAAAAAAGTTTTATTAAACGGTTGGAAGAAAGAATTGGGAAAGACGGTCTTCCCACATAAAATAGAACACAGAAAATTGAGCTTCAGAATCTTAGGCGAATTTGGCCTGAATGTAATTCACAAGTTCCTGGGTGATGCGGAAGGCCTTGCTCAACACAGAATCGGGGAGAGGGGGATCTGCTGCAAAGAGAGAATTGGCGATTGTCTGAACTCCAGGAAACTGGCTGCTCAATCCAGCTATGGCCACTGCATTTTCATGGCCCACATTCTGCTGGAAATGCACCAGTGCCTTTGGAAACACAAACACATCTCCCTTCTCCAACGTTTTGGAGAAGAACTTGTTGTTGGTGTCAATAAAACCCACAAGAAGCTCACCTTCCAGTAAAACGAGAACTTCAGTGGCTCTTGGGTGTGTGTGAGGAGGATTTATTCCACCCACTGCATAATCGATGCGGACCAACGATATTCCCAACGTATTGAGGCCTGGTATCTGTTTAACGTTTGCCTGCGTTACGTTCGAGCCTACTGCATTGTCGGTGTTCCCTGGCTGCCCCAGTCCCCCGAAGAAGAAGTCCTTTGCGGAAACTTCCTTTGGGTCTTTGCAAACGAACCCGTTCACCAAAACTGTTTTGATCAATTTGTTAGCAACTCGCCTAATAAGCAAATCATATCAGACAACTATATAAAATTATATTCTCACCTTTGCTTTCCTCATCTGCAACGCAGAAATCTTGCAAGGGATCGGAATCCCCTGCCATGACATTGTCGCTGTAACAACATATCAACAGAAAAACTCCCAACGTGAAGTATATCATGCGGTTGGCCATTATAACAGAAACACGGAAGAAGCAGACAGAACAGTTAAGGATATGAATGTGTAATTGAATCGTGCATTACATGATTTATATAGCTCAAACATTAACTACTGCGCAAGGACTAATTCCTCTTGACATAGTCCTGTAATTATTATAATATACTTGCAGAATCGTTCCTCTTTTCGTAACGCGGGAGTGACTACGTAAGTCCTACGGCATATGGTTATCTGAAGATCGACACACCTGCTACCGTAGACGTAATCTCGCCATTCTTTTAGTATTGTTGATATTCTCGTCTTTCTTTTAATAATGTGCAATTGTTAAACATTAGTGGAAGGATCTGGTTTTTTAAAGGAAATAAAGTTTAGGTTATTGCCAAGTGTCATTGAATTGCGAAAAGAGGAAATAATGGTTAGATTTTGTAGAAAACAATTATTTATTCCATATAGTTCAATGCGACAGAATCTCATTAGTGAGTTGCATGGTGCTGCACTTTCAAGATGGTTTAGCATAGATAATATGTATAGGATCTATTGAAGGAGACCACGTATTCACCAATTTTACATAAAGATGTCAAAATGATTTGCTAATTTTGAAATGGAGTGGTGTAGAATATAGTGTTGAATGGTGCACCATAAGAGTATCACCTTAGATAAGGATGTAGTGTTTCTTTGTATTTTGACATATTCTATGAAATAAATTGGGTGGGCAATTTAATTATAGTTTTACATACCATTCATAAATACATGGTCAAATCAAGATTGCTAGTTAAAGTTTGACAATCTGTCAAGATGTTTAGCAGGAAAAAAATTCGTATAGAGGAACTCTTTGTTAGCATAGGTTAATTTTACATACAAATATTTAGTGCATGAGTCAACAAGGAAGACCCTATTCAAAATGGTCTATAGAAAATCTCCATAGATGGCACAAATATATTGAGAATACAAGACTACAAGAATATAAGTATGTTGGCCAAACGCTTTGCATAAAACATGAAATAGGTTCATTTATGAGTGATGAAGGGGCTAAAAGAGAGGAGTGTCAAGTACAAGTTGCATCGAAATGAATGTTGAAGGAAAAACAAATGCTCACATATAACCAATTGAATTAGAGAAGATTGGTAATTTCAAAAGTTAGTTTAAATTCTCAATAAATGTGTATGAAATCAAGTCGCTTGAGGGGATGGATATATTGCCACTTTTTAAAATACAGTTTTCCTACTATGCACATAATTCTAAAGATAGTGTGTAGACTCAAGAAGTGTCAAATTGAAGAACATAAATACCTAAAAAAGTAGTGATAAGAAATTACAAAGGAGACATGATAGAGTGAGTGAAAATAATATTTCATTCATTGGAATGGTGGATGACCATAGGGAGATGTGGATTTGTGAAGCAAAAGTATGTTATCTTTAGTGGTTGAAGCAGCCTTCTATATAGTGTTATTTTCTAGCACCAAGCTTAAAAAAATTCTCACTTAAGGTGTCTCATGTAAGAACATCTCAGGTATCTCACAATGCTGTATAACATAAAACTATTTATTTAGTTTTGTTGTGTATGTGTTTCTATGTAGGTTTTCCTTGTTATGCATGTGATGTAGAGTTTTATAGAAGGGTGTTGAAGGATTTCTAATTAGGCATGGGCATACTTTTATTGTGCAATACATTGGCATGCGCCCAAAATCTTAAAACTCAAGCACTCATGATTATCAATTTTCTTTGATTTTATCAATTGTTTACAATCAATATAATATTAAATTTCAACTAGGCCCACGAAAACTTATTGATTCATGTCTTAAAACTGTATTTCTATTTCAATGCTCCAGCCATGTATTTGGGATTCATGTGTTATTAGGGACTTCTTAAAAAAAAAATTCTACGCCCACACATTATTTATGTTTTATTTTCCCAGACGGCTTATTTTTGGTTCAACATTTCTCTACATCTCTCATCTAGACTTTTTCTTGTTGGCAATGTAATTGATACTTCATATTAATTTTAATTGGCTAAATATTAAATCCACATATTGAAATTTTTTAATTAATTAATTCTTATGTAATTTTGAACCTTATTTTAATTTTATGCTACATTCTAAAAGGCTTCTTGCATTTAGGATCTATGTCATTACTCTACTACAAATCAACATCTCAAACTAATCACTTAGCTGAAGCTGTGGCAGCATATAATGTCATTAAGTTGGCATTTGATAGGGTTTTTTTTTAAATTGGATTCAGGTGGGCTCGGCCAATATTATAAAATGTTTGCTTAATCTGAGCCCCCTATTGGATGATCAACTCTCCGATTAATGATCCCCTATAAATGATTAAATATTTTGAGGACATCAAAATTACTCATATTTTTAGGGAGGGAAATAGGTTGGTAGATTTTTATGCCAATGAAGGGGTTAAACTTTACTCCCTTAAAGTGTGGGATGGGTACTTTTAAATACCAACCGAAGTACTTACCATTATAAATAATGATTCTATTCATGAGTTCTGAGGAGAGAGGGGTTTGGATGTTAATGGGTTTCATTATCATCACATGCTTTGTGGGTATTATGGAGTTGTTCAACTATTTCTAGAGTTTGGGAAGTTTATTGAGAAAGAATTGTAAAGATCTCTTGGTGAATATGGGGGGTGACCGGAATTGTGTGAAGCCACTATCCCATGATGGATTCAAGCAAAAACCTAAGGTGTGGATGATTTTGGAGGAGGCTTCATAGTTATGACCATGAAGCCACTAAAGTGTTTTTCAAGAGTTGGAGGAATCGAACATTGATAGTTCAAGGTGTTGACTTCACTATATCTGAGGAGTTGATAGAACAAGTTTTTTGTATCCAATTACAAGGAAGGAAATTCTTCAAGGACCAAAAGGCTAATGAGGAGGCCTTGAACCAATTTTTTAAAGGGGACAAGAGTGAGAAACTTGTGAAACTTTCCTCATGGGGCTATGAAAGATTATCCATTAAGCCCATTTGGCCTGAGATTGTTGAGGTGATTATGAGATATATCACCCTTGATGATAGGTTTATGACTATCCTTGGTGTCCATTTCAATTAAATTAAATTAATCACTTTAGACATAATTTGTTGGAATCTTTTCCATTTTATTTGCTTGCAGCCCTAGACTCTTTGATTAAAGACCACCTTAAAAACCCTAATGCACTTTTCTTGCATGAGGGTATGGTGTTGTTATTGATGGAATATGCAAAATCCCATATGCATGTTAAGCCTATTAAAAGTAAAGGAGGTGGTAAAAAGAAGCAGCATTCGATATCTTTCAATACGGGGTTGGACACTTCAAAAGATGTAGTTGATGAGTGGCAAGATGAGGAGGGTAGGGTGGACTCTAATGAAGACCTTTCATCTTCCCCCTCAGAATCGGGTGGGAGGAAGAAAAGAAAGAATTATTCTAAAAAACTCCATTGAAGAAGAAATCCAAAAAGGATATCTCATGGTCGGATGGGTCCCAAATGGGGGATGAGGAGGGCAGGTGCAAAATATAGAAGTTAGGTGATGATGAGGTTGGGTGCAGAAACCAAAGGTGGGTGAAACAAATTTTGTCTTCTTCGAATAGTTTTAGTGACAAAGGGAAAGAGAAGGTGATTGGGGAAGGTGTCATGGAGAAAGAGGTTGCCCGAGTGGTAGAGGACTAGTCCCCTGTGATGGACCTGATCAAGGACACCAGTGATGCTATCAATAATGACCCTTTCTCGAAGGATTTTTCTTATTCACATGTTGAAAGGGAAGTGATAATTGATGTTTTAAGTGTTTCAAGAGAGCGCGTGACTGGTATCTTTAGATTAACTAAGTGGTTCCTGATAGAATTTAACAAATTTAATGTGAAAGTCTATGGTTTACAAGAGAAGGTTGACAGTAAAGAAAAGAATTAGATGTTGAGGATATTGTCTGGGAGATCAAACATGGGTGATCGCGAGGATATCCATTAATAATAGCCGGGGGCGAACTTGAGAATCTTAGAAGAATTTGGCCTCAATGTAATTCTGGTTCACGGGTGATCGCGGAAGGCCTTCCTCGGCTTCTGAGAATGAGGAGAGGGATCGTACCAAGAGAATTAGCAGTGTCGAGACTCGGGGAAGCTGGCTGCTGGAAATCATTCATAGCCCGCTGCATTTTCATGGCCCACATTCTGCTGGAAATGCACCGGTGCCTTTGGAAACACAAACACATATCCCTTCTCCAACGTTTTGGAGAAAAACTTGTTGTTGGTGTCAATAAAACCCACAAGAAGCTCACCTTCTAGTAAAACAAGAACTTCAGTGGCTCTTGGGTGTGTGTGAGGAGGATTTATTCCACCCACTGCATTATTGATTCGGACCAACGATATTCACAGCGTATTGAGGCCTGGTATCTGTTTAATGTTTTTCTGCGTTACGTTGGAGCCTACTGCATTGTTGGTTTTCCCTAGCTGCCCCAGTCCCCGAAAGAAGAAGTCCTTTCTAGAAACTTCCTTTGGGTCTTTTCAAATGAAACCGTTCACCAAAACTGTTTTGATCAATTTGTTAGCAACTCGCCTAATAAGCAAATCATGTCAGACTATATAAAATTGTATTCTCACCGTTGCTTTCCTCATCTGCAACACAGAAATCTTGGAAGGGATCAGAATCCCCTGCCATGACATTGTCGCTGTAACAACATATCAACAGAAAAGTTCCAAAGTGAAGTATATCTTGCGGTTATCCATTATAATAGAAACTTAGAAGAATCAGACAGGACAGCTCGGGATATCAATGTGTAATTGAATTGTGTATTACATTATTTATATAGCCCAAACATTAACTACTACACAAGGAATAATTCATCTTGACTTAGTCCAATAATTATAATTCATACTTCCAGAATTTCGTTCCTCTTTCTGTAACGCGTTTGTGACTACGTAAGTCCTACGACATATGGTTATCTGAAAATAGACACACCTGCTACCGTAGACGTAATCTCGCCATTCTTTTAATATTATTTATATTCTTGCAATTTTTTTAATAATGTGGAATTGTTAAACATTATTGGAAGGATCGGGTTTATGACATGAATAGTGTTTAGCTTATTCCGAAGTAGAATTGCGAAAAGAGGAAAATTTCTTTCTTCTTGTGTATCTAGTTAAGATACTTTGTGTAATCTCTAATGACTTTTGTAGAAGATAACAACTATTTATTCCACATATTTCAAAGCGAAATACTTTCATTTGTGAGTTTCATAGTGTTGTGCTTTCAAGATGGTTTAGCATAGATAATGTGTATAGGATCTATTGGAGGAGACCAAATATTGACCAATTTTACATAGAGATGTCAAAAGGATTTGCTAATTTTAAAATGGAGTGGTGTAGAATATGGTGTTAGAATGGTATATCACTTAGAAAGGGATGTATAGTTTCTTTGTCATTGTGGTACATTTTACGAAAGAAATTGGGTGGGAAACTTAATTAAATATAGTTTTGCATACCTATCATTAATACACAGTCAAATCAAGGTTGTTAGTTTAAGTTTCACAATCTATCAAGATGTTTAGTGAGAAATAAACCCACGTAGAAGAACTCTTTGATAGCATAGGTTAATTTTACGTTCAAATATTTAGTGCATGATTCAAAAATGAAGATCTTATTTAAAATGGTGTATAAAAAATCTCCATAGATATCACAAATATATTGAGCATAGAAGACTAAGAGAACATAAGTATTTGGCTAAACACTTTTTATAAAACATGAAATCTAGGTTCAATTATAAGTTATGAAGGAGCTAAAAGAGAGGAGTGTTAGGTATAAGTTGCATCGAAATGAATGTTGAAGGAAAAATAAATGCTCGCATATAACCAAATGAACTAGAGAATATTGGTTATTTCAAAAGTTTGTTAAAATCTCAATAAATATAGGGAATCAAGTTGATCGAGGGGATGGATATATTGCTGCATCCTCAAATACAATTTTTACTACTATGCACATAATTATGAACATAGTGTGTAGTCTCAAGAAGTGTCAAATTGAAGAACATAAATACCTAAAAAGTAGTGATAAGAAATTACAAAGGAGACATGATAGAGTAAGAGAAAATAATATTTCATTCATTGGAATGGTGGATGACCATAGGAAGATGTGGATTTATGAAGCAAAAGTATGTTATCTTTAGTGATTGAAGCAGCCTTCTATATAGTGTTATTTTCTAGCACCAAGCTTAAAAAAATTCTCACTTAAGGTGTCTCATGTAACAACATCTCAGGGATCTCACAATGTTGTATAACATAAACTATTTATTTATTTTTCTTGTGTATGTGTTTCTATGTAGGTTCTCCTTGTTATGCATGTGTTGTAGAGTTTTATAGAAGGGTGTTGAAGGATTTCTAATTAGGCATGGGCATACTTTTATTGTGCAATACATTGGCATGTGCCCAAAATCTTAAAACTCAAGCACTCATGATTATCCATTTTCTTTGATTTTATCAATTGTTTACAATCAATATAATATTAAAGTTCAACTAGGCCCACTAAAACTTCTCGATTCATATCTTAAAGTTGTATTTCTATTTCAATGCTCTAGCCATGTATTTGGGATTCGTATGTTTTAACTTTTTTACCCCAACAAATTTTCAAGTAACTAGTGGTTGTTTCATATGCTAGTACTGAAATAATACACCTAATTGGCGCATTATGGCTATTTGAAAAAGCCTTGAATAGGTAGTTAGTTACTTATTTTATACATCTTTCCATGTTTGTTTCAATCCAAAATGAGCTAACTCTATTTGGATGTCCCAAATGAGCTGATCACTTGCCTTCAAAAAGCTATTAATTGAGAGTAAAACTTATAGATAAACTGTAACTCTCCAAAAAGTTATGAATAAGCTAAAACCTTGCAGAAGTTTCATGGATTTAAACCAAAAAACCCTCTAACAAGACTAACTATGGTAAGAGCTAGAAAAACACCATGATTCATAAAGACTAATTATGATTCATAACATTCCAAAAGTATTTATGTACATATAAAATAATCTCATAAATTTACCATATGATAATGATGATATATAGAGAAACATAAGAGGAATACTTCAAGTAGTTTTCCAAAACAATGTATCAAACCATGGTAAAAAGAAGAAAAAAATATCATTAGGCGGCAATAATAACTGAATTGATAATGCATTGTGATATATTTAAGTGTTAATTTGTAAATGGAGCCCAATTTTGTGGAGTAGAAGTTGCATGTGAGTTGAGGTTGTTAATTTTAACAACTTCTTTAAGTAATGGAAATGAAAAATAAACTCCAATATCAAAGAGAGCACAATGAATGTATTAATATTCTAAAACACCATTTCTCTCCTCAATTTCACAACATTTTGATAGCATATATGTACATATAAAATAATCTTGTAAAGTAACTAGATGAAAATGATGATATATAGAGAAACATAAGAGAAATACTTCAATTAGTTTTCCAAAACAATGTATCAAACCATGGTAAAAATTAAAAAACTCCTATGAAAAATGAAAAATATCTTCTTCCAGGAAGAGAAGATAATAGTTACATTTTCACATCATGTTTTGTCAGTATAGTATGTTTAAAAATTCCACTCCATAGTCCAAACTCACTTAACTATACAATTCAAGTCCACTCCTATTATTCAAGCCAAATCAAGTGGCTTAGCCCACTCTTCAATAACATGTAATATTCTTTGATGATCATCAAGCTATCTAGTATCCACTTACGACGTCCACATGCACATGGAATTGGATGAAGGGATAGGGCAATAGCAATTACTAGGTGGCTATATTGATATACCTTGTTCTCAGTTTGATAATCAATGAAATGAATCCTATGTTGAACAATTTTGACTTGTTTGAGATATGTCCCTTGCACTACAACTGAACTTGTGGGAACCAACATTCCAAGGTAATACATAACATTTACAAGGTCAATACAAGTAACAAAAATTAAAAAATATGCATTCAACAGATAAATCGTGCAAGAGCATATATTTATTTAGCCAAACCTGTGGGGGACGACATTCCATCACTTGTTTCTGATTCCGCTAGCTTTTGACTCTCTCTTGTGCAACACAATAGATAATAACTAACACCTTCTATGTTTCCAGGCTCTAGTATGACTGCAAAAATATCTCTTGCACCAAATTTACACAGAAAAATAGTAAAAAAAATAGAGTTCCACTATCATTTAAGTATATGTAAATTTACTTAAGAAAAAGTAGCTAAATTAATAAATGATTAGGATTCAAATTTACACAAGCTCGCACATGCACGATATAAATATATATACATGTGTAGACATCAAATCTACAATATGTTAAGCCTTAACAAGAATAAATCAAGCAAAACACAACAAATCTAATATCCCTATGAAATATTGCTTCATGTTAGATATGCTAAACAATAAGACAAGCTAAATAAGCATACAAACAACATGAATCCAAATTTATCTCATAGTGGATTGGTGCTATTGTTGAAAATAGCCCTTTCCCAATCCTTGATAGATAAGCTAGATGATATGAAATTGCTATGAAGATGGAGATGATAAATGGACAAAATCAGTTCTCAAGGAGAGTGACTTTGCAAGAGATTTGTTGATGAAATTGTGGAGTTGTGGAGGATTTTCTTGAGGATGAAGCCTCTATTTGAATATTTTCAAATGCTAAGAGTGCCAAACATGGAGGAGGTGGGACTAAGATTGGACAAATGAGAGGAAGACACTTGTCAAGTGGTGAGTGGTTGATGCATGTGCAAGATTTGGGAAATGTGAATTCAAATTTGCAATGAATGTTGAGTTTGACCTTTGGAAGGGGACATGTAAGAGACATGTAAGGCCTCATAAATGCTCTGTTGGGTGTACATGTCCACTTGGGGGGGGGGATTCAAACTTGGAGAATATTCTCCCTTTATGCCAAGTTGAAAGTAAATAAAGATTTTGATAAATCAATTAAATTCAATTTCATGTGCAAGTGGCCAAATCTAGAGAATGCAAGTGGTTAGGATTAGTATTTGATCATTGTTAGATTAGTTTAATGATGATTAGGTTAGCTTAATGGTGTTTAGATGATTTTGACTTTTAGGACTTAAATATTTGATTTACTTAAATCAGAAAAGGATGGAAGATGCATTTTTGAGATTTTAATTAAATAAAGTTTGATTTATTTAATTAAAGGATGATGTGAGCCTTTGATTTATTTAAATGCATAACCTTAGGACTAAAGACCCGATTTTCCTAGCGAATGGATTTGCTGCATTTGATTTATTCAATGAGCGGATGACTATGCATAAGGCTAATTTTGCGTGTCTACAACATGTACATACCTTTTCTAATCAGTCTTGAAATATGGTCATAATCAATTGAAATCAAAGGAACTTCTTCAAAGATTTCATCTTCATCTTCATTTTATGTGTCACTAACATCCAATGGCACCAAATTCCATCCACTGGCATATCCTTGTTGTTGGTGTTGCATTCATCATAGTTTTCTAAAATGTAGTAATAAAAAACATCAGTAATCCCTAGTGTGCAATATCCATGGGAAACTATCTGTACTCGTGACAGAATGCAAAGATCTTGTTTTCTCTACCCTCTTGCATCCATGCATTGATCTTATATCCACACCTACAAAACTTAATTATGAATTAAAAAATAATAATTAATATAAATATATTCAAACTAAAATAAAAAAAAACTTGAATGTACACATATATGTATATTTAAAGTTTTAAATTCAAACAAAAACATACCTAATATCTCCCAAAACACTCTATGTAACATGTATTGATCGGTTGTTGAAGATGTGCCAACCTCATTTGATTCAACTTTAGTGTTTTTGACACCATTCAACATGATGTCCATCTCTTATGTGATCTCCCTCATAATTCATTTGGTATGTTCTTAGAGCACATTTGATGCAAGCTCCTGCACCATCATGTTCACCCCTTTCGTGCCCACTCTCAAAGAAGCTCCAAGCATGTGGTATGTTGTCATTTTGATAATATCTACATAGTGCATAAAATGGCCTTGATGATTTCAATTGTGAAGCACATACATCTGACCATACAAAATTCTTTTCAATTCTGACACCCTTGATTGCCAAATATTCAAAAAACTTCTTGAAGCAATGTTGTACAAATAGTGTTCCATGCTCTTTGTCATCACTAATATAGAAGTGATATTCTTTCTTAATGACTCATTCCTCATATGTACTATCAACACCATCCAAAGCCACTTGTGCACGTTGATAACACACTTGCACCATGATAGTGATCTACTATGAAAAATAGTATTGTGATTGAATCTATTTTTGATGTACAAAAGAGTAGTTCTCTACAAATTCAACTACTGACAACATTGCTCCAATTGGGAAAGTATCTCTTAATGTCTAAAACTGGTGTGCTTGCGACTTAGAAAAGAAATAATGTTGTATGTATGCTTGTATCAATTTATAGAACATTTCCATAAATGTTCTGATAAGTATCTCCTCTTCTACATAATCTAACCTTGTTGATTCTT
This sequence comes from Sequoia sempervirens, assembly GCA_007258455.2. NCBI lineage: Eukaryota > Viridiplantae > Streptophyta > Pinopsida > Cupressales > Cupressaceae > Sequoia > Sequoia sempervirens. The sequence continues at coordinate 12,131 of VDFB02041003.1, forward strand.
TTCCACTTTTGGTATGAAATTTGATGTACTTGTAACTCTTGCAATTTACCAACTTTTTCAACTCGGTATCTTCATCTCTCAAAGGAATTTTTGTCAAATTTCCACATGTTTCATAGACTCCTTTTATGCAGCTTATTTGACTGGATGCATTATCATCATCTGATTTATCACATAGGATGGATGTTATGAACTGACTTGACTATCTAGGAGGTGCATTCTAAAAGCTGTCACTTTCTTCTCTAATCTTTTGAAACACGTGATAGTAGAGATCAAATTCAATATGATAATGACAACACATTTCAAAAACCTTGCTTGTGTTCACATAATATGGCCTTAACCTTTCAAACATTGTTTTCCTGGAATCTTTATATGTGGATTTGAATTACAAAACAACACATACATTTCATGTTTTGTTATGTCTAACCAATGTTTTGTATGTAATTCATTATTATTGGACCTAATCCTGTGTTTGATAACATCTCTACTATTTGATAAAGGACGAGTATGATCGTTCCAAAATCTTGAGATCAAGTTCCTAAAAACATCTTGAATCCTATCAGAATGAGGAGCTCTACACATAATTTCCCAATTGCCTTCTGAGGTACTATCATACAGTGCCTTTCTCCTTTTGACATATTGTGTTAGTGTCTTTCTACTTAAACCAATCTCAATTGAAAGTGAAGAGATTTGTCCTTTTTTGGCCATTTTTTCACTTAAAATCGATGTCAACATGACTCTTCTTAAAATTTCCTTATCTGTTGATCAAGATTGTTTCCCAATGGAACCCAAACCTTTTTTGAATTTTTTAGCAATGTCTCTTTGTAGGTGTGAACCTTTCCTCTTTTTCGTACTCGTATCTACACCCAACAATTATAATGGCTCTTGTAGCTCATTAATAAGAAGTGCAATTGACAACAGTTGGGCTTGATCAAATGTATCAAGGATATTAAAATAAGAAATTACTTGCTTTGCAATTTTTTTCATTGACCTTCTAGTAGTACATCTAGGTTGTCCAGCATAAAACTTCAATTTTTCCATATCCATTTGAAATAAATGGCCTAAATTTCTAGAAGAAAATTTTCTCCTCACCTCTTTAGCTAGATTCATATGCTCTTCCATGATGGTATCCGGAAGTGATCGTGACCCCTCTCCAACATCCATTATTTGAGCTTGGGCCTCCTCCCTAACATCAACTATATGTTCTTCAACCTCATTTTCTCTAGTATCTAAATTTGGCCTAACTTCTACTTCATTTTTTGTAGTGGACTAGGTTGGGTTGATCCTCCCTTAATTTTTGGCTCATCCATCTCTTTCTCATGCTTTTCAAGGTGCTAGTCGATAACATTACTAGGCATATGTAACATGGGGCATTGGCGAGGAACTGAAAGTCACTCGACTACGTTTTGAGTGGGAGCAATGAATGAGCACTAAAATTAGTTCACGTGAGAGCTTATCTACTTTTTTGTATTCCTCCCCAAGCCTCTATCCCGCCCATCTATCTGATTCCAATCCTCGGGCATATTCCCCTTCTGAATGGGAGGGATCAACAAGGAAGACCATGATAAGCAACTGAATGTCACTCTAAAATCTAAAATTTGTTGCATGCTACAATCATCTAAAAAAAATATTAATCACCATGAATTGCATGGTGTAGTCATTAACATTGGTTCATAATTAAATGAGTTAACAAAGGATGCTTGGATCGCCATAGGTCATCCTACACTATGAACTTATATTTATTGTGCATGGTGGATAAGACCTAGGATGTTTGAAATAACTAGGTCATCCTACACTATGACCTTCCTTGTATTTATTGTACATGGTGGATAAGACATATGAGAAGGCCCTTGGTATTCTAGAAAATATTGAGGTAAGTAGTGAGGGAGTTAAGTTTTGTATTGACTTTGAAGTGTTAGGAAATGGGAAAGGTTGTCACTACCTTGTGCTTATTGGTTGGGTATTATGTTTTTCTATAGATGTCGGTGTGTATTTCAAGCATGAACTATGAGTTAGGAAAATGTTGACTAGCATGTTATTATTCTTCTAGGTCTTATGCAAGGTCATCCTTTATGAGTCTATTCATATTGAAGTGAAGGATTCCAATGATATCTATTCAATTACAAAGGGGAATAGTGATTACATTGAATCATCTCATGATGGAATATCATGGTAGGACAAAATGTTAACAGTAGATTTAGAAGTTCCCTTGAAAATATGGAACTAAATGTTGAATATGAGTAATAAATTAATGGTCCTATTTTTCAAGAGAGGGGCCTAGGTTTCTCAAATGAACTTTTAAAGGATATATGAATGTCAATTTACTTAGTGAGAACCCTAATAGTAAATTTAATTTATCCTCTACTACATAATTCTTCAATAGCAATAGAAAATGGAAGGTTAAAGGGAAATGAAATGAATAATATTGGGAGAGGCTCAAGTTTGACATACCTTGTTTACGTCTATAATAAATTTTCAAGCTTTCTTCGCATATTCTTTGTTTCGGTTATGTTTAATACTTTTGTGCAATCTTACTTTTTCTTCTCTTTTTGTTCACCATCTCCTTCTGTGTAAAATATCACTTAACAATTCCTCTAAATCTTCTCCTCCAAAGCCTACCTTGTAGAAAAAAATATCTTTCACAATTCTTCTAATTTTCTCCTCCAAAGCTTGCCTTATAGAGCAAAATATCCTTGACAATTCCTCTAAGTTTCTCTTACTTATATATAATGATTTACAAAAAAAAAGGATTGATAAATTTATCGATTGAAAGGATCTAAAACAACCCTATAGTTTATATCCTAAAATTAAGAATTGATTAACATGCATTCTAAAAAACTTAGAAAAATAAAAAAGAAAAGCTAAAACTAGACTTAATTGCTAATATTAAAAAAAAAAAACTCTGAAAAAATTTGGAAAAAGCAAAAAAATGGTCGTTATATATAATGCTCTTATGCAAGGGATCGTTCGAAGGGATGAAAAAATAAAAAGAACTAGCTATTTTGGGGAAACTTTAGGCATTCATGGCTCTGTTCGAACACTTTTCTATCGGGCTGGGGTCTGAATTTCCTTTTTTACTTTGCTACTTTAATTGCAAAATTAATGCATTTTTTAACTTTCGAAGCTCAATTTGGAGCTGCAAATGGATTCAAATAGATGAACCAAGTTGGAGAACCCTATTCCTCAAAACGAGCTTCCCAACAACTATAAATTTGATATATTTTTCTTTTATTTTTTATTTTATTTTTTAGTTTTATTGAACATAGGGATTTTCACCGAACATCAAGTTCGGTGAAAAACCATTGTGGAAAATTAGTAAGTTAGTGGAAAAAAAATTTAAAAATATATATGCGCACTAGGTATTTATGTCCTCATTCAAACAAAAAAATGAATTTCAATACATACAAAAAAATTATACGATTGAAAGTGCACCTATGTCTAGAAATTGTAATTGCTTTGACTTCAAAACTTAATTAAAAGAAAAATATTCAAAAAAATGTTATGAAATAAAATGGAAGCACTAGATATCAGTGTACCAACCTAAATTCAGAAGAATCAGAATTTTATTCTTTGTAGAAAAAATGTTATTCGATTGAAAGTACACATCACTTTTTTAAAATGTTGTTTACTATTAAAAACTAGTTATCAAAGGAGATGCAAAAAAAAAAAAATTAATTCTTTTTTAAAATACATTTAAAATCTACAAACAAAATCTCAAAAATCCCTAGTTTGGATTATCTTCAAATTCCTAATAGTTTACCTACTATAGGTGTCGGAAAGTGAAGATTTTATTCAAAGTTGCTTTCAATGTCAAGTTTGGCCAAAAAGTGTAACCCATTGATCGATCTGCGAGATAAGCCAGCAATACCGCATTTGATAACAACAACCTGATGATAACGGCGAAAGACACAGCAACCAAACCCGCCGTTCATTAACGCGCGGCAGTTAACGCGTCCATCACGTCCCTGAAATCATTCAGGCGAGCCCACCGTACTGGTTCAGATGATCTGGTACGCTGCCCAGTACGTATTTCATGGCTGCATGGGCATGTCTATAAGCCTGAACGGCACATACATTGAACGCGCCGCATGAATATTACGTATGTTCTGCAATGAACGCATGCCCGCATATTGCTGTATTGCATACGCCCCCTGGTAATGCGGCAATGCATGCATTCAGGCTGCATAGCATGGGTGCATGCAGCCAGTACGCAGTACGCATGGCATGTACGTGACAGATGCCTGGTACGCTGCATGGCATGCATGCATGCATGCATGCATGCATACAGTTTCACGTATGTATGTATGTATGTATGTATGTATATGTTTATATGTATGGCTGTATGTATGTACATATGGATGAATGTATATATAGTTGTATGTATTTATTGTGGCATCCATTTCCTTAGTTGAAGTATTCACCATTAGGAGGGGTCCCAAAGTGGCTTTAAAAAGTGTATCAAATTTATGCACCAAAATGGTCAACTTGAAGCTCTACAGTATAGGCTTTAGGGTATTAGGTTGAGGCTTTAGGGTATAGGGATGAGGGTTGAGGGTGTAGGGTTTAGGGTTTAGGGTTTAAGGTATAGGGTTGAGGTTTGATGGATAATGTTCAAGGTTGAGAGTATAGGGTTAAGTGTATAGGCTATAGGGATTAGGGTTTAGGATATTCGATAAAGGGTTGAGGGTTTACAGTTTAGGGTAAATTAGGGTATAAGGTTGAATGTATGGTTTATATTTTAAGTATGGGTTTAAGGGTTGAGGGATTATGGTTGAGGGATAATATGCTAAAGGCGTGTCATCCTTCAATAGCCACGATTTTCAAGATTTCAAATGCCATATGAGACTTGAACCCACATTTTTCTATTGTTGTTGAGGCACAAATTTCAATTTGGGAGGCCTATTCTTCACTCAACCCATGAATTTTCTCTGTTATGTCATGATTTTCCTCTGTGGAAGGTGTTTAGGAGTGATCTACTAATGACATGATGGATCTTTCTTTTGCAAGCGAGTTCTTCTCTTCATTCTATAGGCAGATTTATGTGAAGATTTTCACCAAAATGGAGGCAGATGTAAACCTTTGTTTCTAGATGCATGCATGTTTCATTCCCTATTTTTTTGCATGCTCCTTGCTTTCTTCCTTATTGATTCTTTAAAAATTGTACGTGCTTTGTGAGAACCACATGATAAAGATCTGGGAAAATTTGGAGCTTTGTAAAAATCAAACTTATATAAAGTTCCATATGGGGGTTTTTACTTAAAGAATGTAGTAAAGGTTTCTTTCATTTTGCTTCTGAATAAACAAACTTAAAATATTTAAAGTTTCTAATTAACCGCCAAGCTCCGCACTGCTCCTTGAATCGACAGTCAAAAGTGTTCTTCTATTCTAAATTTCTATCTACATGAGATTCTAGAGTCGCATCCTCGTGTGCTTACAAAGTTTCTTACTAGTAGGGTTCCTAAAAACATGAGCTTCTAGAGTCGCATCCTCGTGTGCCTCCATAATTTCTTTCTAGCAGGATAATATTGAGCATTGGATAAACAATGGCATCATCCCAACCGAAGGGAATCTTTGTAGTTCTTCAGCAGTTGCAGCTTTCTTCTTTAGTTTGAATAAATTGTTAGGAGTTTTTCCACCTGGATTTTCTCCTTTCCTCTTAGTTGGCCCACAATCTTCATCGCCTTTGCAGCTTGTTCTCTATCAGTCTTCACAGGATCTTGGATCGACATCATCGCTTTTCGACATGTGGACATGTGAGCAGTTATTAGAGGTACACATCATCTGGATTTGGATTTCAAAATCACCCATTATTTTGGTTTGGCTTCTCCAATCACCAGTGGATCCTTTTCTTCCTAAGGGGAGAATTTTTGTTTGCAAGAAGTGGATCATATTCTTTCTTCAGGTGTTCATCATTGGCATGGGAGCTCTTTCATTATGGGGGGGATTCATATCTTCATTTTCTCTCTCCTATTACGGGGACATCTATTGTACTTGCATGAAAAAAGTAGTCCTTGGGGGGTCACATTGAGTCCTCCTTCTATCCTTCTCTCTTTAGTACAATCATTTATTTTTCTCTCTTATAGAGAGGATTTTTTCCCATGCGGTTCTCTCCTTTTCTCTAGTTATGACAGATTGCATGTTGTTCATATGGGTACCTCATCAGGCCTTATGTCGGGACCCATTTTGCATCCATCATTGCATTCTTTCCTTCATCAGTTTTTTGCTTCTCCTCAGTTGTCATTCAAGGGGGGTGTTGGAGTAAATTAATTAATATTTACTCTAGTGCTTAATGCAAACTTAGGAAAAGGTCATCTAGTTTTGATTACGAGTGTTATTGCATTAATTATGCATTTCAATTAGTCATGTGTTTTATTCTCTGTGTTGCACACAAGATAAAGTCACTTAACTAATTCATGCATTCTATTATCTCTCTTGTCTCAGTCATAACTCCATCATTAAGGGTCACATGTTGATTTTGTCTGAGTCTTCATAAGGATATTCAATCCTTCATTGTATTCATTTAGTAATCAATAATCATTATTGTTTCAAATATTTTGTTGTGAAATTTCTCATTTGTGAGTGATAGGTTTCTCTTCAAAATATCATCCAGGGCTTGTGGGATCTCAATCACTGATTCTATATATCATTCTCAAAAATTATACAATAGATATAAAATGAATAAAATTTATGGGTAAGGTTGTGAAAAATTAAAAGTATGAAAAAGAGTCTCAATAAAATACTATCAGTACCAAATAAACCACTACTACTATTAAGAAAATCCACTTCTTCTACTAAAATGAAGCCCCTTTCAGTAATACCTATTTAGCAGTTTCAACTTTTCTTCTACATTAGTTATCTCCAATTTCTCCAACATCTTCCATTGAAAAGGAAACACCAAATTATACAACCTATTAAAATAATTGGCCGGCCAACTTCGATATTTGAAACTTAACTACTTGAATAAGCCATAACATATTAGGTCCACGATGCTCCTCATGAGCAAGTAGAAGATATTATTTTAGATTCTAATAAGGAGGTAGAGTAGGCTCCAAAAATAAATAAATAAATATGAATTATAGTGCATAGACCCCTAAAAATTTGATGAGTAAAATTCAAATGGCTTAATTGTTTCAAAAATTTTCTCATTCTTTATCCATACTACCTCTTTGAAGGAAAGCGCTATTGTAGAGGTTATCAAAAATTTGGCCTATTCTAATATTTTATTGCTCCTAAGGAATCCATAATAGTTTAATTGAATAAGAAAATATAGGAATAATTCTCACCATCACTAGTGAGAAACATTCCAGTCACAACTCCTTTGCTTTGGAGAGTCCTTGTCTAAAGGCTACCTCTTCACCTATGGATTTTAGAATCTAATAGAGAATCCCTAATATTCCAACTCCTTTCCATTTAGAGGATGAGAAAACTATATTTATATTAGAACATTTACATTCTTTGTAAAAAGAGAGGTTCAAACACCTCTAGAAAAATTTTAGTAGGAAAACATCTTAGTTCTGCATGACACAATAGTAAAAGGCATACCCTTTCCAAAGAATAAGATAGTTATAAGACCACCTATCCCACCTCATATAACACATCTATGGATATTTTAGTATGTGGTAATAATGTTATCTAGTGAGCATAGAGTTCATACATTTCACGACAACTATCCTCGTTTACTTATAGTTTATTCTACTTGTGCACCCCTGTGGTTTCATGTTCCTTGGGGACCTAGATGATGCGAATTTACCTATTTATTTTTGCACACATCATAGTCCATATTAATATCTATTCATTGTGACTCTTGGTGTATTGATGTATTTATCGATGAGGTGGTAGGAATAGTTGTTTCTCTTCTCATGATGAAGTTAATAAATTCTAGTTATTGATGAATTCAATTTGGTGATACCTTAGTTGATAGATTCATGATTTGACATGTGCCTTTATAGGTTACTTTTCTATTTGTTCTAGATTAAGTTTAATGTGTAAATGATATGTTGAATATGAG